>JAUUTY010000973.1:0-120604 GCA_030979885.1 Lolium multiflorum | reverse complement strand
GATTACACGAAGCAAATCCACTACACCAAGTCAGATCTCTTCACGAGAAAAGATGTAGCTTCAAGCGAACACCCAAAGTGTTCATCATATCATTCATATGACTCATGCTCTACCTTTCGGTATCCCGTGTTCCGAGACCATGTCTGTACATGCTAGGCTCGTCAAGGCAACCTTGGTATCTACGTGTGCAAATCTAGCTTGCACCCGTTGTATGCACATGTAGAGTCTATCACACCCGATCATCACGAGATGCTTGAAAAATTGACAAGTCTTAGCAACGGTGCATACTAAGGATGAACACTTTATTATCTTGATATTTAGTAAGAGGGATCATCTTATAATGCTACCGTCGCGATCTAAGCAAGATAAGATGCATAAAGGATTAACATCACATGCAATTCATAATATGTGATATGATATGGCCTTTCTTCTGGTGCTTTTGATCTCCATCTCCAAAGCACATGAGCATGATCTCCATCATCACCGGCATTGCACCAAGGTCCATGGCGCCGCTTCATGGTTGTCCATAACTTATAGCTACTATAACAACTACTTGAAATAAAGCTATTACATAATGAATAGACACGCAGGTCTTAACAAAAATTAAATACAACCGGTTGCCATAATACAATAATGAACATATCATACATCAAATATAATCATCATCACAGCATGGCCATATCACATCACCAAACCCTGCAAAGACAAGTTAGACGCCTCTAATTTGGTTTGCATATTTTACGTGGTTTGTTTTCGAGTTAGATCCAATCTACCTACGAACATGAACCACAACGGTGATACTAGTGTTGACAATAGAAGTGTAAATTACAATCTTCACTATGGTGGGAGAGACAGACACCCACAAAGCCACTTATGCAATACAAGTTGCATGTCAGCGTGGAATTAAGTCTCATGAAGCCTTGGTCATGTAAAGTTAGCAGGGCAACTTCACATCCCACCATCCATGAAGCAAGTACACAAACTAAAGCAACAAAGGCATCACCGCCCACAAAACCATTGTGTTCTCCTCGTGCAACAGATCTATACATAGACATGGCTCTGATACCACTGATGGGGTTAAGCCAGCATGAAAACAAAATTTTCCTCTGCAAGACGAATAAATCCAAGATCTAATCTCTGGAACACCCAAGATCTAATCAACAAGATCTAAGCACCGAGATGGAGATGAGACTAACCCTCGAAGATTCCAAAGCCTCGAGATTAATCTCGTTGTTGGTGTGGACGATCGTCCCCGGTGCTACAATCCGGCAGCACTTCCGTCTCGGTCGCGCGTGCGGTGTCGATGGAAAACTCCCTTCCTCTCGGATTTCAGCCCAGACGTGGTCTTGGTGATCTCTCAAACTCCGGCGGCACGCGTGGTGGTGGTAGTGGAGGAAGAAAAGCTGCAGGGCTTCGCCTAAGCCGGAGCAACGTATGGTGGAGGGAGAGGTGGCCGAGGAGGAGGCAATGGGGGGGATGGTGTGGCCGGCCACCCCTCCCTCTTTATATAGGGGGCCGGCCAAGGTCCCCTTTCCCATCTAGGGTTGGGGTGCGGCGGCCAAGAGAGAGAGAGGGCTTTCCCTGCCCAGTTGATCCCCACAAAACCCTAGGGGTTGAGCGGCCTGGGCCTTGAGGAGGCCAAGTACCCCTGGCCCATTAGGCAGGAAGCATCCCCTCGGCCCACGGTGGGCCTCTAGGTCGTGGGCCCCATGGTGGACAGCAAGGCAACTAGAACTTCAGATTAACCTTGGAATAATCCAGAACATTTCCGAAAACCCGAAATCAACTTCCTTATATGAATCTTATTCTCCGGACTATTCCGGACCTCCTCGTGACATCCTGAATCACATCCGAGACTCCGGAACAAACTTCGTCTCCATACCATATTCAAATCTACTTATCCGACATCGAACCTTAAGCGCGTCACCCTACGGTTCGCGAACTATGCAACATGGTTGAGTACTCACTCCGACGAATAACCAATAGCGGGATCTGGAGATCCATAATGGCTCCCACATATTCAACGATGACTTAGTGATCAATTGAACCATTTACATACGATGCCAATTCCCTTTGTCTTACTTGTCCGAGGTTTGATCATCGGTATCTCCCTACCTTGTTCAACCTCGTTACCGACAAGTACTCTTTACCCGTACCGTGGTATGTGATCTCTTATGAACTATTCATATGCTTGCAGAAATGAGATGACCGAGAGGGCCCAGAGTATATCTATCCGTCATCAGGATGGACAAATCCCATTGTTGATCCATATGCCTCAACTCACACTTTCCAAATACTTAATCCCACCTTTATTGTCACCCATTTTACGCAATGACGTTTGATGTAATCAAAGTACCCTTTAGAGTGTAAGTGATTTACATGATCTCATAAGTCGAAGGATTAAGACAACTATGTATTGAAAGCTTGTAGCAAAACTAATGACTCGATCTTATGCTACGCTCATTTGGGTGTGTGTCCATTATATGTTCAACTAATGACACAACCTTGTTATTAATAACATCCAATGTTCATGATCACGAAACCATGATCATCTATTAATCAAGCTAGTTATACAAGAGGGCTTACTAGGGACTCCTTGTTGTTTACATAACACACATGTATCAATGTTTCGGTTAATACAATTATAGCATGGTATATAAACATTTATCTTAAACACAAAGATATTATAATAACCACTTTATTATTGCCTCTTGGGCATATCTCCAACAGAGTCTCCCACTTGCACTAGAGTCAATAATCTAGATTACATTGTAAGGTACCTAACATCCATGGCATTGGTCATGCTTTGCCCTTGGGAGAGCTTTAGTCAACGGATGTGCCACATTCAGATCAGTGTTTGCAAATCTCTACTTCACCATCTCCGATGTACTCGCGAATCGAATGAAACGCAGCTTGATAGCTTCAACTTCTTGTGTGACCTTGGTTCCCTTGCATTGGCGATGGCACCCCGTGTTGTCACAATAAATGACTAACGGGTCCAATGCACTAGGAACGAACCAAGCTCAACAATGAGCCTCTTCATCATACCGCTTCGATGGAAAGCCTCACAGAACGCTATATATTCAGATTCGGCAGAAGATTTCGCCAGGTACCTTTGCTTAGGCTTTGCTCCCGACTTCTTGCCCGCACCATTCAATATAAACACGTGCAGACTGAGACTTAGAGTCATCGGGATCGGTGTTCCAACTTGCATCGGTGTAACTGGTTACAACGAGCTCTTGGTCACCCCCACAAAAAAACATATCCTTAGTCCTTTTCAAGTACTTAGGATATTCTTGACCGCTGTCCAGTGTTCCATTCCTGGATCACTCTGATATCTGCTGGTCAAACTAACAACATGTGCGATATCCGGTCTAGTACACGGCATGGCATACATGATAGAGCCTACTGCCGAAGCATAGGGGATCTTGCTCATCCTCTCTCTTTCTTCTGCCGTAGCCGGACCTTGAGTCTTACTCAAAACCTTACCTGGCAACATAGGCAAGAACCCTTTCTTGCTTTCATCCATTCTAAACTTCTTTAGAATCTTGTCCAAGTATGTACTCTTGTGAAAGGCCTATTAGGCGTCTTGATCTATCTCTATAAATCTTGATGCCTAAAATGTATCTGCTTCACCAAGGTCTTTCATTGAAAAACACTTATTCAAATAACCTTTTACACTGCTTAATAGTTCTATATCATTCCCAATCAGTAATATGTCATCTACATATAATATTAGGAATGCTACAGAGCTCCCACTCACTTTCTTGTAAATACAGGCCTCACCATGAGTCCGTATAAAACCGAAGTCTTTGATCACTCTATCAAAGCGTAGATTCCAACTCCGGGATGCTTGCTTCAGTCCATAAATAGAACTGAAGTTTGCATACCTTGTCAGCATTTTCAGGATCGACAAAACCTTTGGGTTGTACCATATATAACTCTTCCTCAATATCACCATTAAGGAACGCCGTTTTGACATCCATCTGCCAAATCTCATAATCGAAAAATGCAGCTATTGCTAACAAAATCCTCTCAGACTTTAGCTTCGCTACGGGTGAAAAGTCTCATCGTAGTCAACTCCTTGAATTTGTCGGAGACTTGCGACAAGTCGAGCTTATAGACAGTAATATTACCATCATCTGTTTTCTCTGCAAAGATCCATTTATTCTCGACGGCCTTGCGGCTATCAGGTAAGTCTACCCAAGTCCATACTTTGTTATCATACATGGATCCCATTTCGGATTTTATGACTACTTGCCATTTGTTGGAATCTGGGCTCATCATTACTTCTTCATCGTCGCAGGGTCCTCATCATTGTGTCCACAATCATGACATTTAGGCAGGGATATACCAGTCAGGAGTGGTACGTTCCCTCATCGATCTGCGAGGTCAGTAGTCTCCTCGTTCGAAGTTTCATGATCATCATCATTCGCTTCCTCTCCTATCGGTGCATGCTGCGCAGGAACTTCTTCCGGCACTGCGCTACTCTAATCTATGAGAGAAGGTTCATTAACCTCGTCGAGTTCTACTTTCCCCTTCCGATCCACTTCTTTAGTGACTCCTTCTCAAGAAAGGATCAGTTCTTGGCAACAAAGATTTTGCCTTCGGATGTGTGTTGTAGAAGGTGTACCCAATAGTTCTTTAGGGTATCCTATGAAGACGCATTTCTCAGCTTTGGGTTCTAGCTTGGTTGTAACTTCTTTACATAAGCTTCGCAACCCCAAACTTTAAGAACGACGACTTAGGTTTCTTTCCAAACCATAGTTCATACGGTGTCGTTTCAACGGATTTTGATAGTGCTGGCCCAAAGTGAATCGTTTGTCTCTAATGCATAACCCCAAAATGATAATGACAACTCGGTAAGAGACATCATAGACCGAACCATATCTAACAGAGTTCGATTACGACGTTCGGACACACCATTCTGTTGTGGTGTTCCCGGCGGTGTCAGCTTATGAAAGTATTCCGCATTTCTTTAAATGCCAAACTCATAACTCAGATATTCGTCTCCGCGATCAGAACGTAGAAACTTAATCTTCTTGTTACGTTGATTTTCTACTTCTCTTAAATTCCTTGAACTTCTCAAAAGTCTCGGACTTATGTTTCATAAAGTAAATATACCCATATCTACTCAGATCATCCGTGAAGGGTTAGAACATAACGATAACCACCGCGCGATGCTACACTCATTGGTCTGCACACATCGGTATGTATGATTTCCAATAAGTTTGTAGCTCGCTCCATTTCCCAGAAAATGGAGTCTTAGTCATTTTTCCCATTAGACATGCTTCGCATCTATCAAGTGACTCAAAGTCAAGTGACTCAAAGTCAAGTGACTCAAGAAGTCCATCGTCACTCCAATATGACCAAGACGACAGTGCCACATATAAGTAGAATTATCATTCAATTTCATTCGCTTAGCATTAATGTTATGAACATGTGTATCACTACTATCGAGATTTAACAAGAATAAACCATTCATCTCGGGTGCATGGCCATAAAAGACATTACTCATATAAATCGAACAACCATTATTCTCAGACTTAAACGAATAACCGTCTTGCATCAAACAAGATTCAGATATAATGTTCATGCTCAACGCAAGTACCAAATAACAATTATTAAGGTTTAAAACTAATCCCGAGGGTAGATGTAGAAGTGTGCCGACAGCGGTCACATCGACTTTGGATCCGGCTAACGCGCATCGTCACCCTCGTCTCTTGCCGAGCCCCGTCTGTCCATGATTCACATTTCGAGTTACAAATGTGACAACCGAACGATGTATCAAATACCGAACACTACTACGAGAACCCGGTAAGATAGACATCAATAACATGTATATCAAATATACCTTTCTTTTTAGCGTGGCCGCTCTTGGATCGGCCAAGTATTTGGGAGCAGTGCGCTTCAGTGCCCCTTCCCACGCGATAATAACTGCAGTCTCAGGTTTAGGACCAGCCTTAGGCTTCTCGGAGGCGCTGCACCTTTCTTGCCGCCCTTCTTGAAGTTACCCTTGTTAGGCTTGCCTTGTTTTTGAAGCTGGTGGTCTTGTTGACCATCAACATTTGGTGCTTCTTAATCTCTACTTCGGCAGATTTCAGCATGGAAAAGATTTCAGGTAAATCCTTATTCATGTTGTGCATGTTGTAGTTCATCACGGAGTTCTTGTAACTTGGTGGCGGTGATTGGAGGACACGATGAATACACGGTTAGGAATCACTATTCCCAAGTCATTGAGCTTCTTCGCATGCCGGACATGACGAGCATGTGCTCACTAACGCAGCTGCCTTCTTCCATCATGCAGGTAAAGAACTGCTTCGAGGCCCGCATAGCTCTCCACGGCGCATGGTCTCAAAGGTCAGTTTGACTCCACGCATCATCTCACGAGGGTCGTGGTGCTCAAACGCTTTTGGAGCTCTGCCTCTGTTGCACAAGATGGCACACTGAACTTCGGAGTGCCCGAGTTGCCCGAGTTTCATAAACATTCTTTATGTCCTCGGACACTGCAGGAGGTGGTGGGGAACCTAGCGGTGCTTCGAGCACAAATTGCAGGTTTCCACCAGTGAGGAAAATCCTCACATGACGGAACCAGTCAGTGAAGTTGCTACCATTGCCCTTAAGCTTTTCTTTCTCTAGGAACTGGTAAAAATTGATGGAGGAGGGCGCCATGATCTACAACATATTTGCAAAGAGTTTAGACTAAGTTTATGATAAATTGAGTTCAATTTAATTCTGAAATTAACTAGGTGAACTCCAACTCAAAACAACATCCTTAGTGATTACACGAAACAAATCCACTACACCAAGTCCGATCTTCTGAGAAAAGATGTAGCTTCAAAAGGCGAACACTCAAAGTGTTCATCATATCATTCCTTGCTCTACCTTTCGGTATCCCGTGTTCCGAGACCATGTATGTCCATGCTAGGCTCGTCAAGGCAACCTTTGTATCAGCGTGTGCAAATCTGGCTTGCACCGTTGTATGCACATGTAGAGTCTATCACACCGATCATCACGAGATGCTTGAAAACGACGAACTCTTAGCAACGTTGCATACTAAGGATGAACACTTTATTATCTTGATATTTAGTGAGAGGGATCATCTTATAATGCAACCGTCGTGATTTAAGCAAAATAAGATGCATAAAGGATTAACATCACATGCAATTCATAATGTGTGATATGATGTGGCCTTTCTTCTTGTGCTTTTGATCTCCATCTCCAAAGCACGGACATGATATCCATCATCACCAGCATGGCGTCAAGGTCAGTGGCGCCGCTTCATGGTTGTCCATCACTTATAGCTACTATAACAACTACTTGAAATAAAGCCATTACATGATTAGACACGCAGGTCTTTAACAAAATTAAAGACAACCATTAGGCTCCTGCCCGTTGCCATAGTACAATAATGAACATCTCATACATCTAAAATATAATCATCATCACATCATGGCCATATCCCATCACCAAACCCTGCAAAAACAAGTTAGACGCCTCTAATTTGGTTTGTATTTTACGTGGTTTAGGGTTTTCGAGTAAGATTCAATCTACCTACGAACATGAACCACAACGGTGATACTAGTGTTGACAATAGTGCAAATTACAATCTTCACTATGGTGGGAGAAACAGACACCCGCAAAGCCACTTATGCAATACAAGTTGCATGTCCAGCGTGGAGCAAGTCTCATGAGACGGTCATGTAAGTTAACTTAAGAGCTTCATCCCACCATCCCGCAAAAAGCAAAGTACACAAACTAAAGCAACAAGAGCATCACGCCCACAAAACCATTGTGTTCTACTCGTGCAACAGATCTATGCATAGTAGCTCTGAAGTACCCTTGTCAGGGTTCGTAGCATGAAAACAAAAATTTCCCTACATAAAGCAGGCAAATCAAGATCTAATCTATGGAACACCCAAGATCTAATCTACAAGATCTAAGCAACGATGCAAGTGAGACTAACCCTCGAAGATTCCAAAGCCTACGATTAATCTCGTTGTTGGTGTAGACGATCGTCCCCGGTGCTGCAATCCGGCAGCACTTCCGTGCTCGGTCGCGCGTACGGTGTCGATGAGAAAGCTCCTTCACTCTCTGGTTCAGTGGGCGGCGGAGTGTGGTAGATCCTCACCAAACTCCCGGCAGCACGGCAGGCGTGGTGGTGGTGGTGGAGGAAGAAAACTGCAGGGCTTAAGCCCGGACAGCGTATGGTGGAGGGAGAGGCGGCCAGAGGAGGAGGCAATGGGGGGATGGTGTGGCCGGCCACCCCCTCTTTATATAGGGGGCTGGCCGGCCAAGGTGGCCCCCCTTTCCCCATCTAGGGTTAGGGGGCGGCGGCCAAGAGGGGGAGAGGGCTTTCCCTCCCCAAGTTGATCCCCCCTAGGAAACCCTAGAGTTGGCCGTGCCCCCAGACCCAGGGGGCCAGTGCCCTGTACGATGGCCGAGAAGCAGCCTCGGCCCACCGGTGGGCCTCCTAGGTCGTGGGCCCCATGGTGGACCCTTCGAAACCTTCTAGAACCTTCCAGTCACACCGGAATAATCCCGAACATTTCCGAAAACCAGAATCAACTTCCCTTATATGAATCTTATTCTCAGGACCAGGACCTCCTCGTGACATCCTGAATCACATCCGAGACTCCGAACAAACTTCGTCTTCATACCATATTCAAATCTACTTATCGACATCGAACCTTAAGCGCGTCACCCTACGGTTGGCAACTATGCGGACATGGTCGAGACTCCTCTCAGAGGCAATAACCAATAGCGGGATGTGGAGATCCATAGTGGCTCCCACATATTCAACGATGACTTAGTGATCAATTGAACCATTTTACATATGATGCCAATTCCCTTTGTCTCGCGATATTTTACTTGTCAGAGGTTTGATCTTCGGTATCTCCATACCTTGTTCAACCTCGTTACAAACAAGTACTCTTTACTCGTCCCGTGGTATGTGATCTATGAACTATTCATATGCTTGCAAGCTAATCAGATGACATTCCTCCGAGAGGGCCCAGAGTATATCTATCATCGGGATGGACAAATCCCATTGTTGATCCATATGCCTCAACTCACACTTTCCAAATCTTAATCCCACCTTTATTGTCACCCATTCTGCAATGACGTTTGATGTAATCAAAGTACCCTTTCGGTGTAAGTGATTTACATGGTCTCATGGTCGAAGAGGATTAAGACAGCTATGTATTGAAAGCTTGTAGCAAATTGAACTTGATGACCTGATCTTATGCTACGCTCATTTGGGTGTGTGTCCATTATATCATTCAACTAATGACACAACCTTGGTATTAATAACATCCAATGTTCATGATCACGAAACCATGATCATCTATTAATCAACAAACTAGTTATACAAGAGGCTTACTAGGGACTCCTTGTTTACATAACACACATGTATCAATGTTTCGGTTAATACAATTATAGCATGGTATATAACATTTATCATAAACACAAAGATATTATAATAACCACTTTATTATTGCCTCTTGGGCATATCTCAAACAGTCTCCCACGTGTGTTCTGGGAAGAAATAACAGAGAGGTCCACGAAGCCGAAGAAATTAACAAAGAAAGAGAAGAGCGAGAAACCCTCGGGGGCTTGATGTCTACGTTCCCCCTCCTTTCCTGTTGACAGTGTTGGGCCTCCAAGAGCAGAGGTTTGTAGAACAGCAGCAAGTTTTCCCTTAAGTGGATCACCCAAGGTTTATCGGCTCGAGGAGGAAGAGGTCAAAGATATCCCTCTCCTTGCAACCTGCAACCACAAAGCAAGAAGTCTCTTGTCCCCAACACACCTAATAGGTGCACTAGTTCGGCGAAGAGATAGTGAAATACAGGTGGTATGAATATATATGAAGCGATAGCGACGGTGCCGGTAAAGCTGGCAGGCGTGTGGTTGATGAGTGGTAGTATTGCAGCGATAATGCAACGGTAAAACAGTAAAAACAAGCAGCTGATAAGCGATGTTTGAACAAGGCCTAGGGATTACACTTTCCCAATAGTGGACACTCTCAACATTGATCACATATGAGAATAGATAAATGCATACTCCACTTTTGTTTGGATGATAAACACATTACGTAGGATACCACGAACCCTCAATGCAGTTAACAAGCTCCACAATTAATGTTCATATTTTAGTAACCTTATAGTGTGAATAGATCAAAGACTAAACCAAGTACTAACATAGCATACTGTCACCTTCATGCATATGTAGGAGGAATAGATCACATCAATACTATCATAGCAATAATTAACTTCACAATCTACAAGAGATCATGATCATAGCATAAACCAAGTACTAACACGGATACACACACTGTCACACACGTGCAGGGGGAATAGAACTACTTTAATAACATTGCTAGAGTAGCACATAGATAAATTGTGATACAAACACATTGCAATCATAAAGAGATATAAATAAGCACCTCACTATGCCATTCAATAGTGAATAAGTATTCTGTGAAATATGGCCTAAGAGACCCACACGGTGCACACACTGTCACCTTTACACACGTGGGACAAGGAGTCTCCGGAGATCACATAAGTAAAACTCACTTGACTAGCATAATGGCATCTAGATTACAAGCATCATCATATGAATCTCAATCATGTAAAGCAGCTCATGAGATTATTGTATTGAAGCACATATGAGAGAGATGAACCACATAGCTACCGGTACGACCCTTAGCCTCGATGGAGATCTACTCCCTCCTCATGGGAGCGGCGGTGATGAAGATGGCGGTGGAGATGGCAGGTGTGATGGAGAAGCAACCAGGAGCACTTCCCCTTTCCGGCGACATGCCGAACAGACTCTGTCCCAGAGATCTTGTGGCGATGGCGGCTCACGGAAGGTTTCTGTGGGTTTCGTCGAACGTATCAGGGTTTCTGATCCAGGGGCTTTATAGGCGCGCGGGAGGGCGACGGGGGGGGGCCACACCATAGGGCGGCGCGACCGGGGCACAGGCCGCGGCAGAGCCTGTGTGGGGGCCCAGTGGCCCCCCTCCGGTCCTTCTCGTGTGTTCTGGATGCTTACGGGAAAATAGGAACCTAGGCGTTGATTTCGTCCGATTCCGAAAATATTTCGTTACTAGGATTTACGAAACCAAAAACAGCAGAAAATCGAGCACTTCGCCATCTTGTTAATAGGTTAGTTCAAGGAAAAATGCACGAATATGACATAAAGTGTGCATAAAACATGTAGATAACATCAATAATGTGGCATGGAACATAAGAAATTATCGATACGTCGGAGACGTATCATCTACTTATGTCACATAGTAAGCATTCAAGTTAATTTATGGAGTGACATGCCATCATAACCTTGATCATACTATTTGTAAAGCATATGTAGTGAATGAAGCGATCAAAACAATGTATATGACATGAGTAAACAAGTGAATCATAAAGCAAAGACTTTTCATGAATAGCACTTCAAGACAAGCATCAATAAGTCTTGCATAAGAGTTAACTCATAAAAGCAATAATTCAAAGTAAAAGCATTGAAACAACACAAAAGAAGATTAAGTTTCAGCGGTTGCTTTCAACTTATAACATGTATATCTCATGGATGATTGTCAATGCAAAGCAATATAACAAATGCAATATGCAAATATGTAAGAATCAATGCACAGTTCATACAAGTGTTTGCTTCTTGAGGTGGAGAGAGATAGGTGAACTGACTCAACAATAAAAGTAAAGAGAATGGTCCTTCAAAGAGGAAAGCATCGATTGCTATATTTGTGTTAGAGCTTATTTTGAAAACATAAAGAGAGCGTAAAAATAAAGTTTTGAGGTGTATGTTGTTGTCAACGAATGGTAGCGGGTACTCTAGCCCCCTTGCCGGACAAACCTTCAAAGAGCGGCTCCCATTTTTATTTTATTTTGGATGGCACTCCTTCCAACCTTTCTTTCACAAACCATGACTAACCGAATCCTCGGGTGCCAGCCAGCAATCTCATACCATGAAGGAGTGCCTTTTTATTTTAGTTTTATTATGATGACACTCCTCCCAACCTTTGCTTACACAAGCCATGGCCAACCCGGATCCTTCGGGTGCCGTCCAACAATCACATACCATGGAGGAGTGTCTATTTTTGTTTAATTAATTTGGACTGGGAATCCCATTGCCAGCTCTTTTTGCAAAATTATTGGATAAGCGGATGAAGCCACTAGTCCATTGGTGAAAGTTGCCCAACAAGATTGAAAGATAAACACCACATGCTTCCTCATGAGCTATAAAACATTGACACAAATCAGAGGTGATAAATTTTGAATTGTTTTAAAGGTAGCACTCAAGCAATTTACTTTGGAATGGCAGGAAATACCATATAGTAGGTAGGTATGGTGGACACAAATGGCATAGTGTTGTTTTGGCTCAGGGATTTTGGATGTATGAGAAGTATTCCCTCTCGATACAAGGTTTGGCTAGCAAGGTTATTTGAAGCAAACTCAAGGATGAATAGGTGCAGCAAAACTCACATAAAAGACACATTGTAAACATTATAAGACTCTACACCGTCTTCCTTGTTGTTCAAACTCAATACTAGAAATTATCTAGACATTAGAGAAACCAAATATGCAAACAAATTTTAACATGCTCTATATTTCTTCATTAATGGGTGCAAAGCATATGATGCAAGAGCTTAAACATGAGCACAGCAATTGCCAAGTATCACATTACCCAAGACATTTATAATTACTACATGTATCATTTTCCAATTCCAACCATATAACAATTTAACGAAGAAGGAAACTTCGCCATGAATATTATGAGCTAGAACACATGTGTTCATAGACCAGCCGGAGCGTGTCTCTCTCCCACACAAGGATGAAATTATTCAAACAAAAACAAAAACAAAAACAAACAGATGCTCCAAGTAAAGTACATAAGATGTGGCCGAATAAAAATATAGTTTCAAGAGAAGGAACCTGATAATTTGTCGATGAAGAGGATGCCTTGGGCATCCCCAAACTTAGATGCTTGAGTCTTCTTGAAATATGCAGGGATGAACCACCGGGGCATCCCCAAACTTAGAGCTTTCACTCTTCTTGATCATAGTATATCCTCCTCTCTTGACCCTTGAAAACTTCCTCCACACCAAACTTGAAACAAACTCATTAGAGGGTTAGTGCATAATCAAAAACTCACATGTTCAGAGGTGACACAATCATTCTTAACACTTCCGGACATTGCTCAAAGCTACTGGAAGTTAATGGAACAAAGAAATCCATCAAACACAGCAAAAGAGGCAATGCGAAATAAAAAGGCAGAGTCTGTCAAAAGCAGAACAGTCCGTAAAAGGCGAATTTTAAAATGGCACCATACTTGCTCAGATGAAAATGCCCAAATTGAATGAAAGTTAGTACATATCTGAGGATCACTCACGTAAATTGGCATAATTTTCTGAGTTACCTACAGAAATTAGGCCCAGATTCGTGACAGCAAGAAATCTGTTTCTGCGCAATCCAAATCTAGTATTGACTTTGCTATCAACTTGGCATAACAAAACACAAAACTAAGATAAGGAGAGGTTACTACAGTAGTAAACAACTTCCAAGACTCAAATATAAAACAAAGTACTGTAGCAAAATAAACACATGGGTTATCTCCTAAGAAGTTCTTTTCTTTAGCCATTAAGATGGAGCTCTGACGAGTTTAATGATGCACTACATAAAAATAGTATTTGAAGCAAAGGGAGCATCAAGAGGCAAATTGAAAAACACATTTAAGTCTAACATGCTTCCTATGCATAGGAATCTTATTACACAAATAAACTCATGAAGAGCAAAATGACAAGATCAGAGATAAAACAAGTGTAGCTTTAAAATTTTCATATAGAGGCATTTTAGTAACATGTAAATTTCTACAACCATATTTTCCTCTCATAACTTTCAGTAGCATCATGAGCAAACTCAATAACAATATAACTATCAAATGAAACATTCTTATCATGAGTCTCATGCATAAAATTAGTACTACTCCCAACAAAAGCATAATTATTCTTATTAATTGTAGTAGGAGCAAATTCAACAAAGTAGCTATCATTATTATTCTCATCAAGTGTAGGAGGCATAGTATAATCATAAAATTTACTCTCCATAGTAGGTGGCACCAAAAGACCACTATCATTATAATCATCATAAATAGGAGGCAAAAGTATCATCAAAGTAAATTTTCTCCTCAATGCTTGGGGGAATAAAAAGATCTTGAAAACCAGCTTCCCCAAGCTTAGAACTTTCTATATTATTATCAACAATGGTGTTCAAAGCGTTCATACTAATATTACTACCAGCATGCAAATAAGATTCCATAGGTTTTTTAATTTTCGCATCAAACAATCCATGTTTTTAAATCAGGAAATGAAATAGAAGCTCATTCTTGTCCATTATGCCAAACTAGTGTAAACAAGAAACAAAGAGATGCAATTGCAGAAGGAAATAACTTCGAGCACAAACACAATGGCGCCGGAAAAGTAGTTACCTGGGAACGGAGTATGAGTGCCTTTTACCTTTCCTCACCGGCAACGGCGCCGGAAAAGTGCTTGATGTCTACGTTCCCACTCCTTTCCTGTAGACAGTGTTGGGCCTCCAGAGCAGAGTTTGTAGAACAGCGACAAGTTTTCCCTTAAGTGGATCACCCAAGGTTTATCGAACTCATGGAGGAAGAGGTCAAAGATATCCCTCTCATGCAACCCTGCAAGAAGTCTCTTGTGTCCCCAACACACCTAATAGGTGCACTAGTTCGACGAAGAGATAGTGAAATACAGGTGGTATGAATATATATGGGCAGTAGCAACGGTGATGAGCAGTAGTAACAGCGTGTAGTTGATGGTGGTAGTATTGCGGGAAGTAAACAAGCATTAAACAAGCAGCGATTTCAGTATTTGAGAACAAGGCCTAGGGATTACTCTTACTTGTGGACACTCTCAACATTGATCACATAACAGAATAGATAAATGCACATACTCTACACTTTTGTTGGATGATGAACACATTGCGTAGGATTACACGAACCCTCATTGCCGGAGTTAACATCCACAATTAATGTTCATATTTTAGTAACCTTATGGTGTAAGATAGATCAAAAGACTAAACCAAGTACTAACATAGCATGCACCTTGTCACCTTCATGCATATGTAGGAGAAATAGATCACATCAACACTATCATAGCAATAATTAACTTAATAATCTCAAGAGATCCTGATCATAGCATAAACCAAGTACTAACACGGATGCACCCACTGTCACCATTACATCGTGCAGGAGGAATAGAACTACTTTAATAACATTGCTAGAGTAGCACATAGATAAATTGTGATACAAACACATTGCAATCATAAAGAGATAAATAAGCACCTCACTATGCCATTCATAACAGTGAATAAGTATTCTGTGAAATATAGCCAAAGAGACCCACACGGTGCACACACTGTCACCTTTACACACGTGGGACAAGGAGTCTCCGGAGATCACATAAGTAAAACTCACTTGACTAGCATAATGACATTTAGATTACAAGCATCATCATATGAATCTCAATCATGTAAAGCAGCTCATGAGATTATTGTATTGAAGCACATATGAGAGAGATGAACCACATAACTACCGGTACAGCCCGAGCCTCGATGGAGAACTTCTCCCTCCCTCATGGGAGCAGCGGTGATGAAGATGGCGGTGGAGATGGCAGTGTCGGTGACCTTCCCGGGAGCACTTCCCCACTCAGACGCGTGCGAACGAGAGACTCTGTCCCCCGAGATCTTGGCTTGGCGATGGCGCGGCTCTGGAAGGTTTCTGTGGGTTTCGTCGGAACGTATCGGTTTCGCTACGGAGGCTTTAAATAGGCGAGAAAGGCGCGCAGGAGAGCCCCAGCGGGGGGGCCACACCATAGGAGCGGCGCGGCCGGGGCAGGCGCGGCGGCCTATGGTGCGAGAGCAGTGCCCCCCCCTCTGGTCCCTTCTCGTGTGTTACGGATGCTTCCCGGTGAAAATAGGAACACAGGCGTTGATTTCGTCGATTCGAGAATATTTCGTTGATTTCACAAACCAAAACAGACAGAGGCGCACTTCGGCATCTTGTTAATAGGTTAGTTCCCGAAAAATGCATGAATATGACATAAAGTGTGCATAAAACATGTAGATAACATCAATAATGTGGCATGGAACATGAGAAATTATCGATACGTTGGAGACGTATCACGGTGGCATCAACAATGGCGCAGGAGTAGACAGGATCTAGTACTGATGGTACAAATCCCATGGATGCAAGCGTACATATCATACATCCTAAGAAAGACAATACCCGATGATCCAGTTGAAGCAAGGCGAGTTATTAGGCGATCCAAAGCTTTCACGGTGGTAAGGGGAGTTATACAAACGCAGTATCTCGGGTGTGTTAAAGGTGCGTCACACCCGAAGAAGGAAAGATCATTCCTGAAGGACGTACACGAAGGAGTATGTAGCCTACTTGTGGCAGTCGACTATTGCCGATACTTTCGAGCATGATTCTCTTTGGTTGACAGCAATTGAGGACGCGAAGGAGATAGTGCGAACACGACGCATGTGGAGATTTGCGCAAAACCTCACTCTCCCGGCGAGTGTGCTGACACCCTTATCTTGGCCTTTTGCTCAATAGGGTCTCGATATGGTGGGAAAATTACACAAGGCTTCGCCAGGAGGATACATGTTGGTTGCTGTTGACAAATTCACCAAGTGGATAGAAGCAAAGCCGATAAATTCACCGAACGGCGCGTCAGCGATTAAAATTCGTGAAGGGCATCGTTTTTTGATTTGGAGTACCTCACGGCATCGTCACACGGACAATGGCAGCAACTTTACGTCAAAGGAGTTCAAGGCGTACTGTGCGAAGTAGGCATCAAATTGCACTTCGCGTCGGTTGCACATCCTCAAACCAATGGTCAAGTGAGAAAGCCAATGGCATCATCTGCAATGGCATCAAGAGAAACGCTTGGGACCACTGGAAAAAGCTCGACATACCTAGCCAGTTACCAAGTGTGTTATGGAGCATCCGAACAACACCAAATACAGCAACCAGGAGACCCCGTTCTTCCTAGTCCACGGAGCAGAGGCAGTGCTGCCGATAAGCACGACTCCCCCAGAGTCACAGAGTACAACGAAGAAGTTTCCAGGAAAGCTTTGGAAGACGACGTGTGACGAAGCTCGAGACGAAGTATTGTCAAGGGTAACTAAATATCAGCGGAGCTTTGAAAAACTACCCACGGTCGACGTTTGCGGTAGATCCTTTGGAACCTAGTTTTGCGACTCAATCAAAAAAGTCATGAAAAACTCGAGTCGCTGTGGCTTGGCCCTTACATCGTCACAGAAATCGGGGAGGAGCGTACATGATAAAAGACAAGAAGACAGGGGTTCCCGAGAAAACCCGGCACAGCTAAGGCGTTTTTACGCTTAGTGTCAAAATATAGTCCTCTATGTAAAAATACAATGTACTGAACGCCCGCGACGAGTTTTCAGGCGCACTCTTTTCCTTTTTCGGGGCACCGAGTGGGAGCGAGAAAGGGTTTTTAATGGCGGGCTGTGAGGTGCTACAATATAATAGATAGTGGAGAGATACTTCTTATTCTTCGACACGCTCGGGGGCTCAATGCCTTCAAGTTACAAAATATATACAATATAGATAAACTAGACTTACCGAAATATTTCGCCTTGGTACAAGAATACCTCGCCAAATAGAACATCGGGAGCTAACAACTATAAATATAGCGCACTCGTCAAAATATTATTGCTTTGGTCTGAAAACCTCACAACAAAAATATAGAACGTCACCACCAAGACACTCGGGGGCTCATGCCCATTGATAGCAAAATATATATACCTTCTCGCAATAAGAGAAAAATCTTCGGGATAACAAAATAGTACAAGCTCCAGCCAAAGGCTCGGGGGCTAGACGATCAAAAATAGAAACAATACATACTTACAGAATTGACAGCTTTACAATATAGATCATGTTTACAAAGACGTACCAATGGTGAAACTACAGCAAGAAAAAAGGAAAAACCCTCAATGGATACCTAGCACATGGTCTATGGTTATTCGTTCATTGGAAGGACGAGTACTGTGCTCGGCATAGCTACCCTTCACGAAGAATTCAGAATCCATCCGAAAAAGTTCATCCATCATATCTTCGGCGACAGGGGTCACAACGTCGTCATATTTGCTGAAGTTCTTCCTCCTCTTCGACATTTTAGCCAAGCACGTGGGAACAATTTGATTCATAGGCAATTTTGGATAGCAAATCTTTATCATCATCATAGCAAATCTTGCGCCAGCAGAGAGTTGAGCCCGCACAAAGCCATGGATTCAAGGAGCATCTCGAAATTTTTCCATTAATGCAGGAAGAGTTTCTGGCATCTTGTTGCGAGGAAACATGGTTCATAAACTAAAAATAAAGTCTTCGTACAGAAGTCAAGGAAATCACGGACCTGACCCGCGCGATCTTGGAATCTGACAATTTGACGGGTACGCTCGGGAGTAACCCAAAAGTTAGAACCATGTTGTGCGGCCAGTCTGAGCAGAGCATTGGCTCGAGCTTTCAACACGTTGATCTTCGGCAGCAGTATCCAAAAATGAGCCTGGTACAGCAAATAAATTGATAAGGAAGGAAAAATAGCAAATATAACATCCAGCATGGTTATGAACAAGAAACATACCTGTCATGTCCAGGCTGGCGTCAGTCATTAGCTGAAGCATATAATTTTCTCGAGAGGAAGCTTCGGTAGCCTCAGCAACAGCAGCATCCTTTGCAGCAATGGCTTCTTTTGCTTGTTGAAGGGCAATTTTTTCTCTCTCGGATGCTTGTCGAGATTGTTCCATCATCGCAAGAGTTTGTTTCTTCATGGATTGGAGTTGTTGGCGCAATTCTTGCAAATCTTGCGACAAATGTTGTCTTGAAGAACCTTCGATGAGGTTATCATTGACTAGTGTTTTCTTCGAGAAGGAGGAAGCAGGAGAAGTATCGGCAGAATAAGGATTGACAGAGTAGTTATCAAATATCAACTGGAAAAGAAAACACCAATATCAAAGGATTGCACAAGACAGAATTCCATTGATCTTCAAGAAATTTACATGGATATTACAGAAGGAGTTCTTCAAAAGGACTACTAAAGCTGTCGCCAAAGCTAATATCGGCATTAATAGCTAAAGAAGCAGGGAAAAATAAAAGAAGGGGCTGTTGCGGTCGAAACACCGGCGAGCAATGACAGGCAACACGGTAGGCGGGAGGCTCCCGGGACTACGGCAGCCCTGGTCCCTCAGCCGACGGCCCGCAAAGGAGCACAAACGCGCACGTCGTCTTTGGTGCAAAGGCGTACCACGACTATACTTTGGTCGGGGAGAGTGATGGATGTGCCTGCTTAGTTTCTGTGGCATACGTAAACATTAAATACGAGCCTCGATCGGCTCTCAGGTTGTCCTGTGAATCGGCTCAAAGAACCGATCCACCCATGATACGTACGAGGTTACGAATATATGGTGGTCCTTCTTGATCAGAATAAAGCTAAAACGACCTACTACGATTTAGGGTTTTCACCACATAATCGGAACATCTACTAGAAGTGATTGAGCCGGCCGCGCACGGTGATCGTAAACCGACCCTAGACAAGGCCTAAAAACCAACAGGAAGTTGATCCCCACATCCTGTCTAAGGCTAGCAAACTACACCCTACGCGCCCCTGGATCCAACCCGTTTGTAAGGCCTAACTATGCGAGATATTAAACTAATCCTTGACGAAACAAGGAGCAATCATAACGGATCGGATCTACTAAATAATGATCAAGCGGGGTGCGGCCCCTACACCTAAGATGAGTGTAAGAGCGACTAGACGTCTAAGGGTTGCATGACGACAGCATATGATACGATGAACAATGCTAGCCTAACACGTCTGGGTTAACTCGTTTGCTCGCCATCAACAAAGGCTTCGACCTGAGAACAGCATGAACGACGAATAACATGTGCGCCTAGATGTAAGATGCGATCTAGGCAGCATGTGCTTACCGGAAGAAACCCTCGAGACAAGGGAGTTGGCGATGCGCCTAGATTGGTTTGTGGTGAACGTGATTGTTGTTTATTTCATAAACCCTAGATACATATTTATAGTCCGTAGACTTTCTAACGTGGGAATAATCCCCACCGGGCACGAGCCAAACTCTATCTAATCGACACGTATCCTACTATAATACAGATACACACGAGCAAACTAGCCCAAACTTTGCATATCAGGGCCGATTCATGTATTCCTTCCATGTATATCCTTCAAGCCCATCTCCAATCGCGACCCACCTCTGATCCGGTCAAATTACGGTGATAACACATGCCCCCTGGTTTTGGAAATGGCAATTCCAAAATCGTGCACTTCCTTATTGGTCATGTGGTGACGTGACGAGCGAGTACGGTATCCTTCATCATGATGCCGTGCCTCCTCAACTTCTTTGCAAGATTTGATAGCTTTAACATCACTCCCTCGGAAACCGTAATAGCATTAAATCTCCACTATACCCCCTTTATTTAACTGTGCCGAACGGTTCGCCACTTCATCCCCTTGCTCTGTTCTGGCCATCGGCACCTAAAAAACCCTCTTTCCCTGTAGCAATGTCTTCCTCTTCCTCCATCTCCTCAGGCCTCTCCCTCCAGTCTTCCCCCTCGAGCGAGCAGGAGTGGAACTTTGATCATGTGCCAGATGGCCCTCGAGCACTCGCCCGGGTCAGGATGGTGACTTACCTCAGCCCGATGGGGAGGACGACCATCAGTTCCCTCATCAAAGGGAACTGAAGCGAAGGCGAGCGAAGCCTCTAGTCCTAAGGGCGAACTTGTTGCGGTCGAAACCCGCCGGCGGCGACGGGCAGCACGGTAGAGCCCCGGGAACAACAGGGCTGCGGCGCCCTGGTCCCTCACGACGACGGCCGCAAAGGTCAAGCCACGCGTGGAGATCTTTGGTGCCAGTGCCACCTGACCCTATACACAGTCGGGAAGGTGATGGATGATGCCTCGCTTAGTTTCATGCTGGCATACACGTAAACAGTAAATACGAGCCTCGATCGGCTCTCATTTCTGTGGATTGGCTCAAAGAGCCGATCCACCCATGATTCGCATGAGGTGTACGAATATATGGTGGTCCTGCTTGATCAGAATAAGGCTAAAACGATCTACGACGATTTAGGGTTTTCACCGCATAATCGGAACATCCTACTCGTGATTGAGCCTCGCGGCCACGCACGGTGATCGTAAGCCGACCCTAAGCAAGGCCTAAAAACCAACACGAGGTTGATCCCCGGAACATCTTGTGCCTAGGGCTAGCAAACTACACCCTCCGCGCCGCTGGATCTCAACCCGTTTGCAAGGCGTAACTATGCAGATATTAAACTAATCCTTGCAGAACAAGAAACAACCATAACGGATCGGATCTACTAAATAATGATCAAGCGGGGTGCCGCCCCTACCCCTAAGATAGGTGTAAGGGCGGCTAAGGGTTGCACTACGACAGCATATGATCCGAAGAACAATGCTAACCCTAACACATCTAAGATACCACGTTGCTCGCCATCAAAAAAGGCTTCGTACGAGCAACGCACTGAGATGCTTGAATAAACTTGTCTTGCCTAGATCGCAAGATACGATCTAGGCACATGATTCTTACCCGGAAGAAACCCTCGAGACAAGAGAGTTGGCGATGCGCCTAGATTAGTTTGTGGTGAACGTGATTGTTGTTTATTTCACCATAGATACATATTTATAGTCCTTAGACTTTCTAACATGGGAATAATCCCAACCGTGCCTGAGTCAAGAAACTCTAACTAATCGTACGTATCCCTACTATATTACGAGATACACGGGCAAACTAGCAAACTTTGCATATAAGACCGATTCACGTATATTCTTCCATGTATATTCTTCAAGTCCATCTTGATCGCGGCCCACCTCTGATTCGGTCAAATTCTGGTGATAACACATGCCCCCTGGTTTTGGAATTGATAATTCCAAAATCCTCTCTTCGTCGGGTCATGTCGTGGCAGAGCAGAACCGCCGCAGTATCCTTCATCATGATGCCTTGCCTTCTCGACTTCTATGCGCGATTCGACAATTCTTTGGCACCACTTCCTCGGAAACTGCTGTAACATTAACTCTCCCCAATATCCCATTATTTAACCGCGTCGAGCAGTTCGCCCCTTCACCCTCCTGCTCCGTACTAGCCATCGGCAAAAAAAACCCTCCTTCGCACCATGGATTCCTCCTCCTCCTCCTCTACCTCATCGGATCTTTCCTCCCTATCCTCTTCTTCTCGTGAGCCGACGCCGGAGTGGGGCTCGTTGGCGGCGCACAACATCCTCGCCCCAACGACGTGGGACAAGGAGGATCACGATTCCTCCATCTGGTCCGGATGACAAATCCTTGACCGACGGAGAGGGCGACCTTCAATTCCTCGTCGACGGAGGAGGAGGAGGCGGAGGGCGAGGACGACCGCTTCTCTTGGGGCCGATTTCACCTCTCCCAGGAGCGGAGGAGAACGCTGGCGACTCCCTCGAAGAGTTACCCACCGGCGAGCGCCTCCGCGCTGGTGGGACGGCCGGCGACGATGACGACGATGAGGAAGATGAAGCTCCCGTAGAGGGCTACGGGAGCAGTGACGGAGCCTATCAGCATTTGCATGGCCAACTATGACAACGAGGGCAGCAACGGCCCTTAGATTAAGGACTAGTAGTAGTAGTCGGCTTTTGTTCTTTCTTCCCCAGAGCAATCGGCTCTTTCTTTGTAAGAAATCCCACTATTAATGAAGAAAATATTCCCCAATTTTGCTTTCTTGTCAACTTTGCCGATCGTCGAACGAAGTCGCTGTACAGAGAGCCGATGGCAGGGCATCGGCTTGTACTATAAACGCGATTTGAGGCCAAGCCGTTGCCTATTCACGCGGTCCAACAGGTCTAACTCACGTCCAAACCATCCTCCAACCTTAAACGCGCAGATTGAACTCCTCAGCAACCCACTAGGAGATTCATCCCAAATATCATGATTTCTGGTCTGAAACCGATCTGTTAACCTCAATTGAGCTTGTTCCTCTAGAGTCGATGGCAATGCATCGGCTGTGTCCCAAGTAGATGCCCGTGCAACGTTTAATACACTAGCTCGCAAAGATGTTTCTCAAGTCGATATGCATTGCATCGATTTGTGATTTTTTTCTTGACCGATTTAGAATGCGGCCTCCACTCTTGCCCATCATCCCACATGCTTGGGAAATACTTTTTGAGATGCTGGCCGTTGACGGGAACTTCGCACCATCCAAGCTTGTTCAAGCATGTAGGCATTGCCCTTCAGAACCTGGACTTTGTATGGACCATGCCAATTAGGAGACCATTTGCCATATGTTTTATCCTTGGTTCCTGGTAACACGGCTTCCCATACTAGATCACCAACTTGAAACTTCTTTGGTCTCACCTTCTTATTGTATGCCCGAGCTACCCTGGCTTTGTTTTCTTTAATCTTCTCCAACGACCAAAGTCTCAGTTCTGTTGCATCCTCAATAGTGTCACTCATCAAAGCTGCATATTCTTCAGCTGTTAGATCATTCTGAAACGTGACACGTCTTGATCCAGCCGTAATTTTCCAAGGTAATACGGCTTCCTGTCCATAAACGAGCTGGTATGGCGAAGTTTTTATAGCTCCATGGCATGACATGCGGTAGGCCCACAAAGCTTCTGATAACGTTTCATGCCAATCCCTAGGGTTCTCGTCAATTTTTCTCTTGATCAGCTTGATCAGGCTCTGATTGGACGCTTCAGCTTGCCCGTTAGCTTGAGCATAGTATGGAGATGATCGGATCAGCTTAATCCCCATGTCATCACAGAACTTTCTGAATTCTTTAGAAATAAAGACCGAACCTCCATCGGTCGTGATAGTTTGGGGAATCCCGAACCTATGAATGACGTGTTCTTTCACAAACTTGATCACATCTTCTGATTTCACCTTCTTCATAGGGACGGCCTCCACCCACTTGGTGAAGTAATCTGTAATAACCAAAATCCATTCATGTTTTTTACTCGACGCCGGATGGATTTTACCCATGCCCCACCCCCGAAACGGCCAAGGCTTGATGATAGGGTTCATTGCTGACGCGGGTACCGTCTGAATCTGACACGCTTGGCACCCCTTGTAGTACTTGAAGCAATCTTCAAGCATGGTGGGCTAATAAAATCCCGATCGCCTAATTAGCCACTTCATCTTATGAGCCGGCGGTGAGTTCACGGGCGCACTTCATGTAAGAGCCGATTAGACTCGGTTGGTCCCAGGCACTTGAGTCTTCCAACGTTCTGTAGAACATGTCGTCTCCTATGAGGACATACTTCATGGCCTTGTATATCCGTTTGGAGGGTTTGAACCGAATCTTTAAGTAATTGAAGATTTCGGCTCTCAATCATCTGTTCCAAGAGCGCACCTGAACTTGACCCGTCCCCGATATGTCCTTATAACTGACGCCATTTGAGCGAATCGTTGGCCTCGGTGTTTTGGGATCTTGGGACCCAATTAAAGTTGATGTACCGAAAAATGTGTCATCAACTCACGGCATTCCATCCAATATGGGAAAAGCGATTCACGCACTTATATTCGTCCGTGAGCTGGTTAATCACCAACTTTGAGTCTCCAAAAAGCTCTACTGCTTCCGCTCCAGCTTTTAACTCCATTCCCTTCCTTTTAACCTCATATTCGGCGACATTGTTGGTGCCAAGGGTAGATAGTCGATGGAAAAGGGTGGCTGCCCCCGGCGACACGAAGCGAGAGATACCGATGCCACAACCATCCTCACAAGCCGATCCATCAAAGAACATAGCCCATGCACGTATATGCTGCTATATTGGTATTGATCCGTTCAGCTATAAGATCGGCCAACGCTTGTCCCTTGGACTGCTTTCGCAGGCTGATACCGAAGATCGAACTCCGACAACGCAAACATCCACTTACCAAGTCGGCCTTTCAAGACAGGGGCCGACAGCATGTGCTAACATCTGACTTGCATATGATGATGATCTCTGCCGTCAAAAGGATGTGATGAAGCTTGGTGCAGGTGAAGACAGAGGCATAACTTCTCGACCTCGGGATACCTTGTCTCCACGTCCAACATCTCTGTGAAAAGGGTGAAAACGACCTTTCAACACCCTCATGAGTTGCACCACCAGAAGCGATGGACGTGTCGGCTGCGACAAGTAGATATAAACGGCTTTGTCTTGTTGAGACGGAACTAGCGAGCGAGATTGTCGAGATACCTTAATCTCATCAAACGCCTGCTGCTGTTCCGCCCCAGTGAAACTCGTCATCAGATTTAATTTTCACCAGTGCTATGAACGGCTCGGTCGTCTAGACAGTTAGAGATAAATCGTCGGACAAAATTGATCTTGCCGATGAGACGTTGAGTTCCTTCTTCGTGGTGGGCGAGTTTGCATAGTGCCCATGCTTGCCTCTTGACTTTGGGCCGATCTCAATTCCCGGCTCCATGAACCCAGAAAACCTGAGGCTGACCAGCCGTCACACCAAAAGCACACTTCTTGGGATTCATTCTTAGTCCGAACTTCCGAGTTCGGTCTAGGATGCGCCGTAAATCATCCAAGTGTCCCTCCATGGAGACAGATTTGACTACCACGTCGTCGATGTAGATTTCTACCAGCTTGCCGATCAGATCGTGAAATATATAATTCATGGCTCGTTGGTACGCACCAGCATTCTTCAACCCAAAGGTCATGACTACATATTCAAACAAGCCCACTGCCCCTGGTACTCTGAATGCGGTCTTGTGTATATCTTCTGGAGCCATGAAGATTTGGTTATAGCCGACGTTGCCATCCATGAAGCTCAACACCTTGTGGCCAGCCGCTGCATTGATCAACGTTTCTGCCACAGGCATCGGATACTCATCTTTTGGAGTGGCTCTGTTGAGATCTCGGAAATCGATGGCCACACGCCATCGGCCGTCCTTCTTCTCTACAGGAACGATACTGGCGATCCACTTAGCATACCTGCATGGCCTGATGGGCAGCTAACATCTTCTCGATCTCTTTCTTGACTTCTTCAAGAATTTCATCTGACGTGCTCGTTGTTGGAACGGCCGAAATCCTTTCTTAGGGGAAGCCGATGTTCAATGATGCTCCTGTCTAAACCAGGGCATCTTTGTGTAATCCCATGCAAAGCAATCTGGGTATTCTTTTAACAGAGCTATCATCTGACCCCTGAGATGTGGATCTAACTTCTTGCTGATAAAAGTCGGTCGCGGCTTATCCCCAGGACCGATGTCGACTTCCTCTAGCTCATCAGCTGATGTAAACCCATACCCTAGCTTTCCGTCACCTGTTAGATCGACGCAGAACACCGGCGAAATGTATGGCAAGGATAATACAGGTCGATCGCTGGAATCGGCCCTTATCTTGATTGTATTGCTCAAAAGAGGCTTACATCTCGTTTGTGCCAGCCAATGTCTCATCATCGGCTTTCCTTTGCTTGGGCGCCATACTCTCCTTTGTGGTCGACCCTCTTCATCGAGTTCGTTGAATTTACCGGCCGGATCAAGGCCGCACCTTCCTGTCGTGTGCGGGCAAACCCTGGCTTCCTTCAAGCCACGCAGTCGCTGAACCCTGCGCTTTTGGGCGGCTGAGTCCATCGGGGCACCACCTCGGCCGGTGGTACTGTCCTCTTCTCCTTCATAGTCATCCTCTAACTCCTCGAGGTCTTCTTCCGAGGAGTCAGTTTGCTTGCTCCTAGATGGGAGAGGCCCAAGACGTTTGAACACTCGGGAGCGGGTCCTGTGGAAAGAGCCGATGAGGTCGACCGAGGGATTGCGGCCTCGTCGCCGCCAACTACGAGCTCCTCGGTCGGATCCTCGTACGTGACCGGAGTGCCTTCCGCCATCTCAGATGTGGATGTGGTGATGCGGTTGATGTCGAAGATTGTCCCACTGGCGTGCCAGAAATGTGTTGCGGTCAGAAACCCACCGGCCGAGCAGCGGGCACACGGTAGAGCCGGGAACAACTTAGGGCTACGGCTGGCCCTGGTCCCCTCCGTGACCGGCCCGCAAAGGTCGGCACGCCACGATCCGATCTTGGTGCAAGGGCGTGCCACGACTCTATACAGGTCGGGAAGGTGATGGATGATGCCTCGCTTAGTTTCCTGCATGGCATACACGTAAACAGTAAATCTGAGCCTCGATCGGCTCTCAGTTACTCTGTGAATCGGCTCAAAGAGCCGATCCACTCATGATTTCATACAGGGTGTACGAATATATGGTGGTCATGCTTGATCAGAATAAAGCTAAAACGATCTACGACGATTTAGGGTTTTCACCGCATAATCGAACATCCTACTCGTGATTGAGCCTCGCGACTACGCACGGTGATGTGGCGATCCTAGACAAGGCCTAGAAGCAACACGAGGTTGATCCCAAGACATCCTGTCTAGGGCTAGCAAACTACACCCTACGTGCTATGCTGGATCCTTCAACCCTTTGTAAGGCGTAACTATTGCGCAGATATTAAACTAATCCTTACGGAACAAGGAGTAACCATAACGGATCGGATCTACTAAATAATGATCAAGCGGAGTGCCGCTACACCTAAGATAGGTGTAGGGCGACTAGATGTCTAAGGGTTGCACGGCAACATATGATACGAAGAACAATGCTAACCCTAACATCAAAGATAACTACGTTGCTCGCCATCAAAAGGCTTGATCTGAGCAACGCACAGACAGCGAATAAACTTGTCTTTGCCTAGATGCCAAGATGCGATCTAGGCGGCATGGTGCTTACCGAGGGAGTTGGCGATGTGCCTAGATTGGTTTGTGGTGAACGTGATTGTTGTTTATTTCATAAACCCTAGATACATATTTATAGTCCGTAGACTTTCTAACGTAGGAATAATCCCAACCGTGCACGAGTCAAACTCTAACTAATCGATACGTATCCTACTATATTACAGATACACGGGCAAACTAGCCGGGAACTTTGCATATAAAAATTACGATTCCACGTATATTCTTCCATGTATATTCTTCAAGTCCATCTTGATGTGACCACCTCTGATCGGTCAAATTACAGTGATAACGAGAACTCCACCTCTCAAGCCTGAGGAGGAGGAAGAAGAAGAAACGAGGGAGAGAGGAGAAGGAGGAGGATGATTCCTCCTCATCACTGGGTATCCGCAGACGAAGCGCTTCCGCTTAACAGGCGGTTGTAGCGAGGCGATGATGATGACGAGGAAGAAGAGGCTCCGGCAATGTTTGGGAGCAGCAGCGCGAGGAACTCTACGGAAACAGCGCCGGCCGGCAGCCACGATGCGGCAGCTTGAGGCCAGCGAGGAATTAGTAATGTAGGACTAGTAGTCCCTGAGCAATCGGCTCTCCTTTTGTTCTTCCTTTTGTGAGCAATCGGCTCTTCATTGTAGAAAACCCCTCTTATTAATGAAGAAGAAATTTCTCAGCTGATTCTGTCCTTTTACCAAATTTGCCGATTGCTAAAATAAGTCAACAAATTAAGAGCCGATGGCAGCGCATCGGACCTTGCCATGAAACGCGAGCAAAGCCAACTCTATTGTCCATCCAAGTGGTAATCTGTGACTTGTCCGCAAGAGCAAAACCCAAATCCCCAAAACGCCGCTTGAACAGATCCAACCCACGGCCATATGAACCTCAGATGTCAATCGCGCAGGTTCGCAACTGCAATGGATCCATGGGCAACACCATCCAATGCCCACGCTATGGTTTCCAGCCTGAAGGTGATCCTTAACTGCCCCTTGCTGTCCGAACATAGCGCCTTGCTCTATCTTTTCGCAGCAACAGAAACGGTTCTGACCCTGTAGATGATGACGGCTTCCCTTTCAGGCTCCTTTCAGCAGCTCTAGTAGTCTTCTTCTGCAACAACTCACCGCTTTCGAAGAAGGTTATGATGCAGGGTCAGCCGATGACACTCCAATCGGCTTCCAAAAATAGAGTGTCTACCAAATCAGCTGCCCCCCGAGCCTCAGTTAAGGCGAGAACAGTGGCGAGGACACACAGTTCAGTCCAAGGGCCTTGAACTCAGGCAATTGAGACAGCCACCATGCAGAGGTCCTAGCCATTCCTACGAGCGTAGCTGAGAAGGTGGCCAACTTAGCCAAGCCGACGGTAGATACACCGGAGCCGATCACCTTTTCTTCCATTGAAAGCCGATATTGCAGACGAAACACCAACGGCCTAATGAGCAAAAGGTTGGAGGTTGGCCTTGAGGCTGAACTGAAGACCGACTTGGTCGAAATCGGGTGTATTGAGCAGCATTTGGTAGATCTTGTAATTTGTACTAGAGTCGATGGCTTGTGCATCGGCTTTGTTTCTTAGCTCTAAAGTCGATGTCCGTGCTCGGCTGTATACCATGAGAATTTTTTTTTACTGGCCGATTTTCCATTTATTCACTTGCATGTATCGCACATGTTCATCGATTAGAGTGCCCAGGGCCGGAGTCTAATGAATGCTTGCGGATATCGGCTGCATGGATAACAAAACCTTTGTATTTGAGCATTCATCCGTTAGGACTAATGTTGACTCTCATCAGTAGCCGACGTAAAACCGCTGCCCATTAGATCGACGTTGAACCCAGGCAGGCAAGACGTATGGTGAGGATAATTTTGGTGGTTGCTGGAATCGGCCTCCATGTTGATTGAATCCGCTCAATGAAGGTTTTGCAATGTTCCTCCATAGATCTTTGGGGCCGATCCCAAGGATCGGCCTCGCCACGTTTGTCCATAGGTTTGTTCTTGCTATACGGTCAGGCCGGTGGATAAGACCAGCCTAACCCCGTCCTTCGTCATGTCGTGCGCTCGCAATCGTCCAAATTGATGCCTGAGAGTGGCTCTTGGCCTGTTGTCTCCCAAGCGTTCATGCCGGCCGTTGAAATCTCGGCTGAGTCATCTGCATGGACGACCTCTACTTCATCTCCATCCATTGTATTACGCATTGGTGCATCGTGGATGGAATGCAACAATTCAGCGTGGATCCAATCACTTCCTAGCAGGACATAGGTGCTCTTGCTATCGACAATAAGGCGTCGTGGGATGGTTTCCTTCCTCACGGTCGGATCGTTAAGAACACCTTGTGCGTCGAGACGCTTGGCACGTTGAGAAATCGCTCGGTGTCACGTTGGTCTTGATCCGAGCTAGCGTCCCAACCGACGTAGCATGGGTATGGCATAATATTGTGCCGCTCACGGTGTCTGACATCTTGTTAACGGAGCTGCCATTGATATAACCTACATAAGTACGGGGCCTTCGGATGTACGCAGCTTCTTTCTCGTAGCTTCTCAAGAATAGCGGCCGTGGGCACTTACAGTCAAGTTGTACCACGGAGTGCCCGTCTAATCACGGAGCACTAAACTCCGTCGGAAGGATGAACACCATGTTGGCTGATGTTTCATCATCGGCTTTCTTTTGTCTGGGGCGCCACTCTTTCCTTTGTGGCCCGACCTTCTTCGTCAGTTCGCTGAATTTTAGCGGCCCAGATCAGGCCGCGCCTTCCTCAACGTGTGCAGGTATAACCTTTCGGCTTCCTCCAAACCACGTAGTCGCTGAACCCTTCGCTTTTGGGAGCGGCTGAGTCCATTGGGGCACCACCTTGGTGGTTTCATCTTCTTCTTCATCATCGTCTTCCAATTCTCGAGATCTTCCACCGAGAGGACTCGTGCTTGTTCGAGCGGGAGAGGCCCTAGGCCGAACACGGACCGTTAAGTTTGCATCCTTCTTCTTGTCACATTACAGGCGGTTGCCGTTGTAGGCAATCGGCTCATTCATGAATCCCAGCAGTGTCAGAAAGGGCAGTCCCAGTGTCTATCCTCGTCGTCTTGCTCTCTTGACTTTTTCCTTGGCATGGCGCTCATATCTCTCCCTCGTTGCGATCATGCCGCCTTCTGTCGTTTCCGGCCAGACGATCTCTTTCACCATCGTCGTTGGGTCGTCGGCGTGTCGTATTGACTCACATACTTGTTGAGGAGGTGATCGAGAGAGGAGTCGGCCCGATATCTCCCACATTCCTCACTTCTCCCTACGCTTGATGTAAACGCTTGCCATCGTGACGGAGCCGATCGCGTGGAGCGGCTTCCTCTGTGTCCTTGCTGAGAGCAGCTGCCCTCGTCTCCGTCCTTGCCAGCGTGTCCAGGTCCTGCCATGTTGATGTTGAACGAGAATCTTGGCTGGCACCCTCCAGGGTAAGTGCACTCCACCTGTTAACGGCGGGAAGGGTATCGTGTCGACTTTCATGGCGTGCGGCTGAAAATTAGACGCCCTTGTTCTATCGCCATTTGGACTTGCTGCCGCCACACCCTGCAGTCGTTGGTGGCATGGGTGAACGTGTTATGCCACTTGCAGTATGGCTTTCCATTCAGCTCCTACGCCGTGGGGATCTTGTGGCCTTCGGGTACCTTCAGCTGCTTCTCCTTAAGTAAGAGGTCGAAAATCTGCTCAGCTTTGGTAACGTCGAAGTCAAACCCTCTGGGAGGACCTTGTGGCTTAACCCACTTGCAGGACACGGGGCTTGCCCCCCGAGTCCATTCAGCCACTGCTACCTCTTGATCTCCCGCAAAGCCTTCGTCTTCATCTGCCTCAACCAGGACCACCGCACGCTTGAATTTATCCTGGTATACATCTGGGTGGCGCTATATGCTGATAGCTTCTGCACCATGTGCGCCAGTGAAGGGTAGTCTGCTTGGGAGGCCACGTCCTTGATCGGTGATGCGAGACCCACCACCACCAACTCGACTGCTTCTTTCGGTCCTGAACGAATAGCATCGGTTCCTAACGGTCTTGAAGCGCTGGATGTATTCTGACACTTTGTTCTCGCGCTACGTCGTACTTGTGCTAAATCGGCAATGCCGGCCCTCGGAAACCTCGGAATGATACACGTAATGGAACTGCTCTTCCAGCGCTTCAAGTCCAGTTGGTGCGGTGGCAGCGATGTGTACCACCCGAAAGCCGACTGTGAGGGATTGTGCGAAGAACCTCACACGCAGCTCATCTGATGCTGAGAATCGTGCCCAGCTATGCCAAATATCGGCTCACATGCTCGATGGGGCTGGACCATCTGATCCATTAAACTTGGAGAAATCGGGGAGCCGATATTTGGGTGGCAGGGATCAACTCATACTCGTTGGGGTACGGCCTGGAATAGCCGATTGTCCTCCTTTCGGTACCATGCCCATTGGTCTCTCGGGATTATCTTTGATCGATCCAGCGGTCTTGTTGGCAGGAGTCGAACTACGAAGATTCGCCAGGAGTGGCATGTATATGTGCTTGCTTTTCGAAGCTGCGCCCCGGTGGCTGCGGAGGTTTGTCAGTCATACTTAGCTAGCCCGTGCGCTTCTCAGATGTTGTTCCCGAAAGTTCCTCACTGCTTGTTCCCGAAGTCCCTAGCCATTGCCGGTCCCCGGTTTGTGAGTGCCCGATTCTTTGCGAGTCTGGCACGTATGTGCACATGTATCCGTGAGGGATCTCCTTAGGCGCCTCATGCAAGAACTGGTAGTCACTAGGGTCACCACCCGATCTTGTAGGCGTATGCGTGAATTCGGCACTTCTGGTGCTGCCAGCGCGAATGGCAGCGGTGGACGGGGCTGAGTGGCATCAAGTCCCTAAAATTTGGTCTGACGGAGAATGCGATGCCTCATGATTTCTGGATCACCCGACGACACGCTCAAAGTGTTCACCAGGCTCTCGGAATGTGGTGTAGCGAATGAGCTACCATGAAGTTAATCTCCTGACGCAGAGACGTGCGTTCTTCTGACGGGGCGGATAGGTCCACTCATCGAGCGCGCCTTGGTGAGAACCCTTTCCACGATGCCATGTGGCGGGTTACGCGAAAGAGCCGATGAGGAATTGACCGAGGATTGCGTCCTTACTTCTTCTTGAGCTCCTTGGTCAGATCCTCGTACGTGGCGGGTGCGCCCAGCCGTCCTCAGATGTAGATGGCGATGCGGTTGATGTCGAAGATGGTCCCACCGGCGTGCCAGAATGTGTTGCGGTCGAAACCCACCGGCGAGCAGCGACGGGCAACACGATAGAGCAGGGCTCCCGGGACTACGGTAGCCTGGTCCCTCCGACGATAGCCCGCAAAAACTCGGCACGCACGTCCCGTCTTTGGTGCACAGGGCGTGCCACATGACCTATACCTGGTCAGGAAGGTGATGATGCCTCGCTTAGTTTCTGCATGGCATACACAGTAAACATTAAATACGAGCCTCGATCGGCTCTCGGGTTGTCCTGTGAATCGCTCAAGAGCCGATCCACCCATGATCCGTACGAGGTGTACGAATATGATGGTGGTGCTTGATCAACATAAAGCTAAAACGACTACTACGATTTAGGGTTTTCACCGCACACAATCGGAACATCCTACTCGTGATTGAGCAGCGTCACGCACGGTGATCGTAAACCGACCCTAGACAAGGCCTAAAAACCAACACGAAGTTGATCCCCGGAACATCCTGTCTAGGGCTAGCAAACTACACCCTCCGTCCTTCAACCCGTTTGTAAGGCCTAACTATGCGGATAACTAATCCTTGACGAAAAAGGAGCAATCATAGCAGTTCGGATCTACTAAATAATGATCAAAGGCGGGGTGCCGCCTTACCTAAGATGAGTGTAAGATGTCTAAGGGTTGCACGACGACAACATATGATACGATGAACAATACTAACCCTAACACGTCTAAGATAACTCGTTGCTCACCATCAACAAGGCTTCACACGAGCAACGCATGAACAGCGAATAAACATGTCTTGCCTAGATCGCAGATGCGATCTGATCGCATGCTTACCCGGAAGAAACCCCCGAGACAAGGGAGTTGGCGATGCGCCTAGATTGGTTTGTGGTGAACGTGATTGTTGTTTATTTCATAAACCTAGATACATATTTATAGTCCGTAGACTTTCTAACGTGGGAATAATCCCCACCGGGCACGAGCCAAACTCTATTTAATCGACACGTATCCTACTATATTACAGATACATGGGCAAACTAGCCCAAACTTTGCATATCAGGCCGATTCATGTATTCCTTCCATGTATATCCTTCAAGCCCATCTCCAATCGCGGCCCACCTCTAAACTAAGAAGAAAAAAAAGCAAAGGGGCATTCAACTAGACCTCCGACTTTGATGAGCTAGGAGTTGAAGATGGCTTGATCCAGGATTTTCTTCGTGTTGGGATTTGCCGCCTTGATCAACGATCGCCATTTTGTCTGCTCTATACGTACATGTCGCCTACCTTCGCCCGATCGATAGTTTGTTAGCTATAAATGACAAAACATGATGCTCGGCAATAATCTTCATATTCTCCTGGCGCATCTTCAGTCCAAGATCTTCTGGTGGATTAAAGCAGCACTTGGCAAGAGCAAGGAAAGTTGCGGGTTCCTCTTTCTTAAGGAAGAAATGGGGAAAAGTCGCGACAACCCCGCTTTAGCCTGATCAATGCCCTCGCGTGCTTGTTCCATGAAACTCAAGGAATGAAAGGGCGTCAAGAGAGGATCATTGTCGGGATCTTCAAGTTCAAATTCTTGAGATGTTTTACCTATCAAGATAAAAACCTATTGATCAACAAACGAGTGAAGGAAAGAAAGTCCAAAGGATGTGAAGTGGTTCAGATACTTACTGACAAAGCGACGGTTCTGCGACCTTAGGCGTTTAATAATCGCCTCCTCGCGAGCAGATTGTGCGGCTATATGCTCGCTCAGCGAAGTTTCGGCATCGTGAAGTTTCTTCTTCAGATCTTCGACACCAGCAACATTGGCCTTGTCAGCCTCTGCTCTAGCTTGAATAGCATCTGATTCGGCTTTCTTACGAGCCTCTTCACTTTGCTCTAATTTTTGAGCAAGTGCATTGGCACGCTCGTTGGCCTCCGCCAGTTTTTCTGCCAAGAAAAGATAAAATTTAGTTAAAAACATCGACAACAAAGAGGAGTAAGAAGGCAAGGAGCAAAAATAAACGACCAAGGCATTACCTTGATCTTGCGCATACTCACGGTACCCATTGAATTGAGCACCGTCTCGAATAAACTCTTTGATCATAGAAATTTGCATCAAGAAAGGACAAAAGAAAAAATGTCGATATGGGAAAAATATGATGGCATAAAGAAGCAAACAAGAAATATAGACAGTGACAAGAAAATTAAGAACTTACATCATCAAGAGAGGGTTAGAGGAGCTACTCAATTGGAGAGTAGGCTCGGGATTGTTTCAATCCCTTGCCCTTTTTGAGTGAAGGACAAAAGAGGGCTTGAAGGAGGTGTGAAGACGCCGACGTTTTTGTTGAAGGGCGAGAATTCCTCCCCTTCAAGCCAGCATCTAAAACATAGAGTATGTAGCGTACTCATTGAGCTTGTATCAAAGCTGGTACTTCTTCCTCATCATCACTGCGATTAAATGTTGGCAGCATAAAAGCAAGATAGACAAAAACCTTGAGTGGCTGACACGGAGCTGATGAGGGATCCAAGGTATGGATCATAAGCTGCCTTCGGACGAGAAGGAACAACTTCTTCGGTTAGAGGTGCCAGAATCCTCAGCATCATTCCTTTTCCTTTTTGTTCTTTGGAGAAACGGCGGGAGGAGGAGATTGGACCGACGGTGCCTTCAGAGGCAGCCTCCTTTTCATAAGATCCCGCAGATTTTCGAGAATGCGGGTTCATTCAAAAGAGGGCATCTTGGTTGTGCGTCGGTGACAACGGCCCCTTCCTCGACTTCTCCACCCTCGGGAAGGAGGAAGCGAGACAAGATTTGGATGGTTCTATATAAAAACAGGGGAAGATGTCAAAAAAAGGAGTTACAAAAAGATAGCAAGGCAATAACAAATCAATCGACAAAGTTTACCTTAGGAAGCGCATTGGTGGCGCTGTAGGTTTTACACGACAAGAAGAAGGGACAAAATCTTTTTTGCAGGAGATTTTTCGGACAAGCTTTTCTAAATCCTTGACCTCAAATCCACGACAACGATATGCGTCCTCGTCGCGGCCTTATCGAGAGAGGGTTTTTCGAGCACAGAAGGGCACTTTCAGTTCATCTGTTGTGATTTGGATACGACAATTCTTTGCCGCGAGTATTTTGCAACTCATGGATGCGGAGTCATCAAGGCCTCTGTCGATGTTTTTTCTTCCTCGGTAGCCTCTAGGAGCGGCGGCGAAGGATTTTTTCGGCACCATCGAAAGGAGGGATGTTGTCTTCAGCGCATCCATGGTTCTCCTCCTGAATGTACAACCACTTCTTGCGCCACCCTTGAACTGAGTCAGGGAGTTTAACGTTGAAGTAATCGACGGTGGGGCGAACAGAAATTACAACGCCGCCTATATTATAGGCGACATTGGGAGAGCCATTGCGGCGACAAAAGAAAATGTGCTTCCATAGCGCCCAGTTAGGCTGGACGCCAAGGAAGGCCTCACAGAGGGTGATGAAAATGGAAATATGGAGGATTGAGTTAGGCGTGAGGTGGTGAAGTTGAAGACCATAAACAAAAAGCAATCCACGGAGAAAAGGATGAATGGGGGCGGAAAGACCGCGGATGAGATGGTCGACGAAACTTACCCGATACCCCATTGGAGGGTTGGGTAGCTTTCTTCACTAGGGAAGCACAGCGCCTTCGGCTTCTTGCTGATCCCCAGCTTCTTCAAGAGAGTGGAAATCTTGGACCTTTCCCACTCCGCGCTTCCCAGATCTACGGCAGCCATTGACGATTCAGGCGTGTTGCGCTTGATCAACCGACGTGGTGGCATCAACAATGGCGCAGGAATGCAGCTTGGAGAAGATGAGCTTGGGGAGTTGTGGGGCGCAAGAGGAGATTTTGCAGAGGAGAGCAGGAGAACGGCGTGAGCGGAAGTGCTCGAGGAAGAAGAAGGAGATCTTATATAAAGGTGCGAAGCGGCGGACCGTTGGATGGAAAAAGGGAGTGTGGCAGATGATAACCACGTAGAAACAAGGGTAAAAAGTATTTTAACAACTTTGGAGAAGTTACAGTCGTGCGCTTGAAACGGAGACGTGTGTCCCCACCTGACGATGTCAAGATAATGGATAATTTGGGCCCGCAAGGCAGGGAGAAAACTTCTCGCAATTTTCGGATCGCAATCGTGGTTATCGTCAGCAACAATGTCACCTTGTCAGAGAGAAAAATTTCAACAACGGCATAAAAAGGCGACATGCAAAAATATTGGAAGCCTTTGATCAAATACAAGTTTTTGATCAAATGCTGGGGAGCTTCTGAAAAAATGAAAAGATCAAGAAAGACAAAATAGAAATGGCATGAGCCTATGATCAAATACAAATATTTGTTCATAGCCTCGGGGACTACTCCCATCGGGAGCGTTGTTCGCGCACCTATAAAACTTCGGGAGAGAAAGAAAATATAGCGGCATAAGGCGTGGAGCCTACAACCAAGCACAAGTCCTTGGCTGTAGCCTCGGGGAGCTACTCCCATCGGGAACGCTATTCGCGTGCCCGATGAAATTATAAAAAAGAAAGATAGAAGAGCAAAAGAGTATTTTGAGTTATAAATAACTCTTTGCATATACTCCCATCGGAGAGCAATATAAGTCATCTTTGACTCAATAAAATGTGCATTCCAACAGCCGAATAAGCACTGACAATATATTCTCAGAATGCCAAAGTTGGATCAATTTTTGAATGCCGCAAAACTTTGCGAGGGTAAGACCCCAGATCCGTTCCTGAGGCGTGGCGCCGTCTCTGACGTCGGTCTGCTACTTTTATCCGTATCCACACAGATACGAAGAAAATCCTAACGGACGCGTTGGGTACCCGATAAATCTGGGACTCGACCGAATGGTAAGACCTTAAGCGGCACATCGAAGTTTACACCGGCATCCGAGATCATGTCCGAGGACGTGACGAAGTAGGTTTTGCGGTTACCACAGACGGTTAACTAGTACGATCAAATGGGATGAACTGGCCCCAACTACCATTATCCCTGTACAATATAGAAATTTGTATGTGAAGAAATATAGAAAGGTTTTAAGTTGTCGAGTAAAAAATAAACGACGGAGATTTTCCACGATACGATTCAAGCAAAATCTCGGGAGCTACGACATAGGCATCCCAATGGGCCTGCCGATGATAGTACCCGGGGTTCTTGAGGCCCTACAAAGAATAAGAAGATTTGGAAGCCCAAGATATTGTTAAGAAAGCTAGAGTTGTAATAAGGATTATTTGTAATTTTGCGGGAGGAGTTAGAAACCTTCCCGGACTCTATATCACGAGTCCCTCGGCTCCGCCTCCTATAAGGGGGAGTCGAGGGACACAGCATTGTTTCTCAAACCTAGTTTCATATTGATCAGTACTTTTGGTGAGAACCTTCGAGATCTACTTGCCCTCTACATTCAACTAAACCTAGTCTACAATCAGTAGGCATTGGCTGATTAATACCTTGCAACTAGAGCTAAGCAAAATAGGCACAAGATATATGTAGCACAAGTGATAGCAAGATATATGTACTTCAAGCACGATGGCTATCACAAGGAATAACCGAGGCACGCAGAGACGAGGATGTATTCCCGTGTTTCCTTCCTTTGCAAGAAGGTACGTCACGTTTGGAGGGGTGGTGGTCCCACGAAGGATTCCCCGCGCCACGAAGGCTCACCCTATTCTCCGAACCACACCCCACGAAGGATAATGGCCCTTTCCTTATGGTTAGCTTTTCCTCCGCTCCGGAGATGGCAAGCTCCACAACCACTTCACAAGCTCCACGAAGGAGAAGCCCGGGCCTCTTCACAATCTTCTTGAAGAGATCACAGGAGCACCAACCGCCAAGCCAACTAGGAGGTCTCCCTCCAAGAGTAACAAACTCACGGTCTCTCACTCGAACTAATCGTGGTGGAGAGCTCAACACTATGCAATGATGCAAAACACTAGAGGTGTTCAAGTCCTTCACACTCAAATCCCACCCAAGCAACAAATGCTAAGATGAGATTGGAGAGGAAGAACAATGAGGAAAGTCAACAAAGACTCCAAGATCTAGATCCCAAGAGTTCCCCTCACTTAGAGGAGAAATGGATTGGTGGAAGTGTAGATCTAGATCTCCTCTCTTAGATCCTTCAAGAATGAGCAAGAATCATGGGGGGAACAAGAGAGAGAGCAAGTTCTTCAAAGGCAACAATGGAGGTGAGAGAATAGAAGAACTAACTCAGCCCAAGGTAGGTGGAAGAAGGGCTATTTATAGCCCAAGAACAAATATAACCGTTGGGGAAAAGTTGGGCTGAGTCAACCGTCGAGGAGGCCGGTCTTGATGACCACAAGTATAGGGGATCGCAGCAGTCTTCGCGGGTAGTAAAGCCCAATTTATTGATTCGACACAAGGGGAGACAAAGAATGTAAGAAAGCCTTAACAACGGGTTGTCAATTCATACACACAGGGAAACAGACTTGCTACTTAAGGATTTATCGAGTAATGCGAGTTTATACTTGATGAGTAGTGAAATAACGACTGAGTATGAGAGATTCATTGATAGTGATTATAGTAAACAGCAGGATGAAAATACTGCTTTAGGCACGGGGACGGATAACGGGCGTTGCATGGATGAGAGAAACTCATGTAATAATCATGGGCATTTTGCAGATAATAATAAAACGGTGTCTAAGTACAAAGCAATCAATAGGCATGTGTTCAATTATGATACGTACGTGCCATAATGAGAAACTCACACAACATCTTTTTGTCCTGGTACGGTGGCAACCGGGCCTCAAGGGAATCTTGGATATTAAGGTACTCCTTTTAATGAAGTCTACAGGAGCATTAACCTCCGTGAACACATGTAATCACATCACTACCATCCCCCTCACAGGTTGTCGATTGTTTGTCACTTCGGGGCCATTGATTCCCCGGACAATGACATGTGTATACAACTTGCAGAGTAAGACCATAAACAATGAATATCATGATGAAACAATAACATGTTCAGATCTGAGATCATGGCACTAGACCCTAGTGACAAGCATTAAGCATAACAAGTTGCAACAATATCATCAAAGTACCAATTACGGACACTAGGCACCTAACAATCTTATGTTATTACAACCAATCTCATCCAAACCCTACCATCCCTTCAGCCTACAGAGCGGGAATTACTCACACATGGATGGGGGAAACATGACTGGTTGATGTAGGCGTCGGTGGTGATGGCGCGATGATCTCCTCCAATTCCCCATCCCGGCGGAGTGGAACGGAGACTTCTGGCTCCAGAGACGGAGTTTCGCGATGGCGGCGTCGCCCCTTTAAAGCGACTTCGACTACTCCCCGTGCGTTTTAGGTCGAGGCGATAAGTAGTCCCAGGAGGGCATCGGGAGCCAGCTTGAGGGGGCCACATGCTGGGCCGCGCGGGCGCGCCGCCTAGGGTGTGAAGACCCTCGAACTCACGACTTGCCATACGCTCGTGAGTTTACGGGAAAATAGAGACATACATCCAAAATCCGAGTTTTCCCGAAAGTTGGATTTATGCACAAAAATGAGACACCAGAACAGTTCTGCAGAAAACAGCGTTAGTCCGTGTTAGTTGCATCAAAATACACAAATTAGAGGCAAAACAATAGCAAAAGTGTTCGGGAAAGTGGATACATTTTGGACGTATCAACTCCCCCAAGCTTAGCTTATTGCTTGTCCTCAAGCAATTCAGTTAACAACTGAGCGATAAAAAGAACTTTCACGAACACATTTGTTCATATGATGTAAATATTCTCATGCTATGGCTAACACTTAGGCAATTCATAATAAGATACATGCAAATAAGATCATCCAATAGCTATGTCAATCATGGAAAGACAATTAATAATAAGCATCATGAATCATGTATATAAGCAGGATTGCAATGTTCATAAATGAGTATGATAGAGTGGTATCTCGCTTGCCCATATTTGATCAGCAAAACATAAATGCTCGGGCACCTCTGGAATTCATAGAAAGACTAGAAATAGTGATTGTCAAAGATAAAAGCATCAAAGTTATACCACAATCAATCATATTTTGAGACAAGCATATTACACTAAGAATGATAGTTGTGCTCTCAAGAAAGTGCTCAAAGAAAAGGATGGAACACAACATAAAAGTAAGATTGACCCTTCGCGAGGGAGGGAAGCGAGGTTAACATGCGCTGGGAAAGCTTTCATTTGTAAAGCAGAGTAAAATTATTTTGAGAGGTGTTTGTTTTTGTCAACGAATGGTAATGGGTACACAAACTACCTCGCCAACCGGACTTTCAAGCCCCATGAAGGGCGTTATCTCTACCAGCAAGGTAGATCATCCCTCTTTCTCTTTTTGTTTACACACGTATTTTAGTTTTATTATGGGTGACACTCCCCCCCGACCTTTGCTTACACAAGCCATGGCTAACCGAATCCTCGAGTGCCTTCCATCAATCACTTACCATGGAGAGGTGTCTATTTGCAAAAAATTAAGTTGCTTATTGATGAATCAGAGCAAAACATGTGAAGAAAAGAATTATTAATAAAGTTATTAATTAAGTGGGGCTGGGAACCCCGTTGCCAGCTCTTTTTGCAAATTATTGGAAGAAGCGGATGTGCCACTAGTCCATATGAAAATCCGTCAAGAGTAAATGACAAGGTTGAAAGTTAAATACCACATACTTCCTCATGAGCTATGAAACATTAACACAAAGTGAGAAGCATTTTGAAGGTTTAAAGGTAGCGCATGAGAATTTACTTGGAATGGTTTGAAATACCATGCATAGGTATTTATGGTGGACACTACGGAATAACTTGGTTTTCATGTGTTTGGAAGCACTAGCAGCGTCCCGCTCAGTACAAGTGAAGGCTGGCAAAAGACTAGGGAGCGACAAATCAAAAGAAAGCAATAACTGTCATAATCATGCCTGCGGCAAAATAAATTAACTGAGACATAAAAGTGATACGAACTATGAAGCAATGTAAATCATTAGGCTTAATTGACTTTTGTTTAGTCTTATGCATGCGTGAGCATGTGTCAAGTTGATTCAACGAATTATTCAGAGGAGGATACCACAATATCATACCTATCTATGAATAAAACAATGCAAGCAAACATCCATGACATGCTACTCATATTAATAAATTGGAGCTAAACATGAGAGGTCATGAACTACTAGACTTTCTTAAATGACATATACCTCACATGAACCAACTAAGCATGCTCACATGGATGAGTATATGTACAAAAATGAAAACAAATAGAGTTCATATCAGCCTCTCACCACAATCCAGTTGTCGTAGATCGTCATTGTGCTTTTTCACTTGGTAACAGCTTGAATAATATGGAATAGAAAACCATGCTCCAGCCACCGAAGACCATTCTCATAAAAAACTTTACAAAACCAAAGAAAAACAGCAAATATTTTTGGTGTTTTCGAATTTGAAACAAGAACAAAAGAAACAAGCAAACAAAACAAAATCTTTTTGGGTTTTTCTTATAGCAAACTAGCAATAACAAATAAAGCGAAACAAATGAACAAACTAAAATGCAAACAAGTGGTGAAGAGAAACAACAGAAATATTTTTGGTCTTTTTGTATTTTAGGAAAGAAAAAAAGCAAGAACAAGAAAATGAAAACTAAAGAAACACATAAAAGCAGGATGGCAGAAATCTGCCAAAACCTGACAGCAGTACAGAAATCGATTTTTACAAAAATCTTCCGTTGCTCAGATCGAAAAGTGTTCAACTAATGAAGTTAGATAACAACCTGGGGAACATGCACAAAAAATTGGCAACTCAAAATAACGTTCTGGCTGCGCACAGGATTTCTAGTAACAGTCGAATCTGTTTTCAGGCAGCACTTCCCCCAAATATCATCTCCTCTCATTAGAAAACCACTCAAAGAAAACTAAACAAGTATGTACAAGTATCCGACAACCATAATATGCAAAGAATGAGTGATGCAGTATACCTCCCCAAGCTTAGGCTTTGCCTAGGGAGTGGAGATCCATCATGGTGCCCATGAAGTAGCACCTTCGTAGTACGAAGATGGATCATATTCCGGGTATGTGCTTGAAGAAGCACCCGGATACGTGACGGTGTAGTCGTAGGAGGGCTCGGCGTCCTCGGAGTCATGCTGTTGGTGGAAGCCTTGTATCTTCAATTGCTCATCCACCTCCTCCTTAGAGCGCGACCACGGTTTCCTGTCAATACTGAACAAATCTGTTTGTGGCAATGTTTCCCTTTCTTCCCCGTCAGCAAACAATATTCTATAGACAATATTATCTAAACTAGAGTCGGCGGTAAGAAATTGGTGACTCTTCATAGCAGCAATATCGAGCCTCATAGGGGTTATTTTTACATCAGTAGGGTCAAGAGGAAGATCTAAATATGCTAAAATGCGCGAAGCAATAACTCCTCCAAATATAGGCCCCTTGTTGGACAAGCGGCGAGCAACAAGAGCACCAAGATGATAAGGTGTTTCCCCAGTGAGTGCAGCAATTAAGAAACCAAGGTGATAGCTAGATATGTTGCTAGTGTTCTCCCTACCAAGAATGCTAGTACCAATGTAATAAGCAAAATATTTAATGGCGGGGAGTTGAATGTTTCTTATCTTGCCACGCTGCTGGATGGTGCGACAATCATCATTGGTGATCCCTCGATAGAGCTCCAACAATTCCCTTGGGTTGTCCTCGATCTTCCTTGTTGTACCTACAGGGAACAATACCCAATGCAGCACAAAAAATTTCCAACGTCATAGTAATAGGTTTACCATAGATCTTGAATGAAACTGTTGGGTGAAAGTGCTTATTGTTGAACTTGAAGCTCTCCACAAAGATTTTAGTGAGCGTGTAGTATTGCTCACTCTCATCTCCCACATAGGTGGTCAAACTTGCCCTACCGACGAGGGTAAAGAAATCATCTAACAACCCTGCATTACTCAAAAAGTCATAGCATGGAAAGGATGCAGCGTTGGGGACTCCATTGTCCTCCTCGGCGAAGCTTGGTGCGATGAGATCCTCATTGTAGGATGGCCTGCATCGGGTGGATGACCTAGAGGGCCTCCCCGTGCTTGTTGTCTCCCCTTGGAACACTTCTCCAAAGTTAAAGTTGTCAATTCCCCTTTTCTGAAAGAAATTTTTCAACAAACAATATAAAACTTGATTTGGTGACATATAATTGAGGGGAAACTACCATAGGATAGAGTACTAATCATGCATCAAAACTAGTTTCTACCCCTTAGAACAAGCATGCAAGCTCACTAAACATGTTACCTACTACAGCAACAAAATATGCAAGATATACTCCACCAAACAAAATTCTACTTGGATAATCGAAGGAGTCACATACCGAAAAAATTTCAGACAGAAATCTAGGCTGAGCAAAGAGATCGAGAAATCTGGAGTTCTTGAGCAAAAACACGAGTGAGAGGAAGCTGGTATCGATTTTTTCGGGAGAGAGAAGAGTGTGAGAGGAAGAGATGCTAAAATGGGGTAAAGGGGGGCCCACACACCAGGGTGGCATGCCCCCTTGCTGTGCGCGCCCGACACGTGAGTGCCACCCACAGGGTGCCTTACTTGGTCATCAGTGCTCCCAGGGTGCCTAAATCGAAAAATAGGACCAACGGTATAATTTTGTGAATTTTTGAAAAATTTAGAAAAATGCACATTTCCTGGGTATTAAGTTTATTATTGCTGGGAAAATTTTTGAAATCTCTAAATAACTAAGGAACTTTGCAAATAAAAGTGCTACAACAACTAGAGCAAGTGGAGGAAGAAAGAGATGTTGTTTACCTCCTCTATGCATATAAAAAGTATTTGTTAACAGGTTGATCAAGTCTTGCCACCAAATAAATTTTACATAGCATAAGAAGAAATAAACCTCAATCAATTACCTTGAATTGTATTGATATGGATCCAATCACGAGAGTTTGATATTCTTCTTTAGGCTCATATATAGGACAATCAATAGTTCCAACTTTGATAGTTCTCACATTAAGTATTAACTCCACATGCTTTTTCAATTCTCTTGGGGAAATAGACGGTATGCTCCCTATCGTCAACATTGAAAGTAACCTTTCCTTTATTGCAATCAATAACAGCCCTGCGCAGTGTTAAGAAAAGGTCTCCCAAGAATAATAGACATATTATCATCTTAGGGCATTTCCAACACAACAAAATAAGTTAATATCAAACGGAAGTTATTAGTAACTTGAGCAAGAACATCTAACATATAAGGAATAACGATAGATTTATCGACCATTTGCAAAGATATGTCAGTCGGTATCAACTTATCTGAATAAAGTCTCTTATAAAGAGAAAAAGGCATAACGCTAACACCCGCTCCCAAATCACATAGAGCAGTTCTAACATAATTATTCTTAATTGAACAAGGAATAGTTGGAATACCTGGGTCGCCAAGCTTCTTTGGAACTTTGCCATTGAAAGAGTAATTAGCAAGCATAGTGTAAATCTCCTCATTAGGAATTTTCCTTTTGTTAGTGACAATATCTTTCATATACTTTGAATAAGGAGGCAAATTAATAGCATCAGTCAAAAGGATTTGCAAGAATAAAGGTTTCATCCAATCACAAAATTTATTATAGTGTTCTTCTTCCTTTGATTTTAGTTTCTTAGCGGGAAAAGGCATTTTCTTTTGAACCCAAGGTTCTCTTTCATTACCATGTTTCTCAGCACAATAAAATCTTCTTTAGTGTACTTTTTATTTTTAGCATGCTTTCGGGTTCTTCTTCAACCTCTTCTTTATCGAAGCATCATTCTTATCATTATCTTTATCATGTCCATTACCACTTTCAGTTTCAACATCGGAAATAGAAATACTATTAGGATCATTAACAGGTTCGAGGATTCTACAACATTTTTATGTTTCTTTTTCTTTTTCTTTGATGGAGCACTAGTTTTAGTTTGTTGAGAATCTTGTTCAACTCTTTTGGGATGCCCTTCGGGATATAGAGGAGATCCCGGGTAGAAACACCACCTCTAGTTGTTACTTCATAAGCATGTTTCTTTGAATTATTTCCCAATAAGTCATTTTGCACTTTAGTGAGGATCAATTTGAATTTGAACCATATGAAAATGTTTAACAATCATCTGAAGTTCTCTCCACAATACCATGCAATTCACTAATGGCTTTCGAGAGTTTTCCATTAGATGATTCTCTCTCATATTAAAATTTTCTTGTAGCAATATAATTATCAAACTCATCTAAGCATTGCGCGGGAGGTTTTGAATACGGAATATCTCCCCTAGTAAAGCGCTGAAGGGAATTTACCTCAATCATGGATGCGAGAATTATCTCACATATATCATCTATGGGAGATTCTTCCTCATCTTCAGATTTAATACCTTTCTCCTTGAGAGACTTCTTGGCTTCCCTCATATCTCCATCATTTAATTTAATCATACCCCTCTTCTTCAATATTGGTGTCAGGGTTGGTTCAGGCGTAGTCCAATTTTCATGATTCCGGCCTATTTTAGCCAATAATTCTTCAGCTTCGTGGAGTTCTTTTTCTGAAAACACAACCAGCACAACTATCCAAATATACCCTAGACTCAATGGTTAGTCCACTATAAAATATATCAAGTAGATCATTCTTTTCTAAATCATGTCCAGGTCGAGCTCTGATAAGAGAACAAAATCTTGCCCAAGCCTCGGGCAATTTCTCTTCATCTCCCTGGTCAAATCTATAAATTCTCTGTAAAGCAACATGTTGAGCACTAGTATTTTCGAAAGAAAACATCACGCAAATCAGTTGGATTTTTAATAGAACCAGGAGGCAAATTATTATACCAAGTTTTAGCATCATCCTTTAATGAGAAAGGAAAGATTTTAACGACAAAATAAGTACGCATCTTGATATCATCAGAAAACAAACTACTCATAGAAGAAAGTTCAATCATGTGTTCCACAGCACTTTCTTTTTCAGTACCACAAAAGGGTGCTTTCTCTACAATAGCTATATGAGATAGATCAAGAGAAAAACCATAATCTTTATCCTTGCATATAGGAGATGTGGCAAATTTAGGATCGGAGATAATTTATGTCTAACAGCATATTGTGTGAGAAACTTTTTAATTTTACTTGCATCAGCAGTGGCATTGCATCTATTAATAAGATCATCGTTAAGTTCCACATAATCTTCATCAGGATCATCACTATAATAATCAAGTTCAGGTGAATTAACAGGGTAGTAGCATTAGGAGTTTCGGTATTTTCAATTTGTCTAGACCTAGCAATTGTAGCATCTAGAAAAGGATCCCAATGAACCACTATCATCAAGCACGGCAGAAACATTATCAATATCATAAGAATTTTGGATTCAAAGCGAAGTACTGACATGTGAAGCATGTGGCGTTGAAACAAGTTTATCAATCACGGATGGTGAATCAAAGCAGAGGTACTCCGAGTTGTACCTTTTCTTGTAGTGGATGGTAATATGGCGACTTTAGGATCGCGAGATTTACCCATGATGGAGAATTTGCAGCGAACAATATCAATCCAAGTGAACTTCCAAATAAAGCTATGCTCCCCAGCAACGGCGCCAGAAAATAGTCTTGATGACCCAGGGGATCGCAGCAGTCTTCGCGGGTAGTAAAACCCAATTTATTGATTCGACACAAGGGAGACAAAGAATACTTAGAAAGCCTTAACAACGGAGTTGTCAGTTCAGCTGCACCTGGAAACAGACTCGCAAGAGTTTATCAGTATTAACAGTTTTATAGCAGTAACGATAGCGAAATAACAGCGGTGAAATAAAGACGGCGGTAGTGATTATAGTAAACAACGGGATTAAAATATTGTAGGCACGGGGACGGATAACGGGGGGCGTTACATGGATGAGAGAAACTCATTTAACAATCAAAGCAGGGATTTGCAGATAATAATAAAGCAGTGTCTAAGTACAAAGCAATCAATGAGCATGTGTTCCAATTTGTACGTGCTCGCAATGAGAAAACTTGCACAACATCTTTGTCCTGCAGTGGGTTGCGAAGCAGAACCTCGAGGGAATCTCTTGGATATTGGGCACTCCTTTTAATAGAGTCACAGGAGCAAGACTTATTAACATCGTGAACACCTTAGCCAGTCCTCACATCACTTACCATCCACGCTCAGTTGTCCCGATTTACAAGGCCATTGGTTCCGGACAGCGTCATGTGTACTTGCGGGTAAGACCATAAACAATGAATATCACGATGAAACAATAACATGTTCAGATCTGAGATCGTGGCACTCCTAGTGACGAGCATTAAGCATAACAAGTTGCAATAATATCATCAAAGTACCAATTACGGACACCAGGCACTATGCCTAACAATCTTATACTATTACGGCCAATCTCATCCAATCCCTACCATCACCTTCAGCCTACAGCGGGGGAATTACTCACATGGATGGGGGAAACATGGCTGGTTGATGTAGGCGTCGGTGGTGATGGCGGCGATGATCTCCTCCAATTCCCACGTCCGTGGAGTGCCGAACGGGAGACTTGGCTCCAGAGACGGGTTTGGAAATGGCGCGTTACGGAGGGTTTAAAGGCGACTTCGACTTCTCCCCCGTGAGTTTTAGGTCGGGGCGATAAGTAGTGGAAGGAGGGCATCGAGACCGGCCAGGGCCCTGCCTTGGGGGCGCGCGCTGCCAGACGCGCCGCCTAGGGTGTGGGGCCCTCGGGCCTCCACGACTTGCCTTACGGCTCGATTGAGTTTTACGGGAAATAGGGCCTTCTGTCAAATCCCGAGGTTTTCACGAAAGTTGGATTTCTGCACAAAAACGAGACACCAGAACAGTTGCTGACAACAGCGTTAGTCCGTGTTAGTTGCATCCAAAATGCACAAATTAGAGGCAAAACAATAGCAAAAGTGTTCGGTAAAGTGGATACGTTTGGACGTATCACCGGTCAACCGGGCACAGGGCAGGCTTGTCCGGTCGAGGGGCGATCAGGCCAGACCCACCAGTGGGATCAGCCGGTCCAAACCGGTCGGCGAACGGACGGCGGGAATGCGTCGTCGTCCGGGTGCCCTCGGTTTAGCGCCGGTTAGCGCCGGTTAACGACAGTCGCGGACGCCTGTGAGGCCATCGGTTGGGAGGCCGGCTAGCCAGACGTGACCCCGGAGATTGACATTGCATCAAGGCTGATCCGACCGGATTCACGAGCGAGGTGACGGAAAACATGTTATAAAAGCTGTGATAACTTTTGTGTCCGGACCCCGATTGACATGAAACCAATTTGTTGGAAAGATAAACGAATAGAACCCCAACAAACTCCTCTCAGAACATTTTAGATGATTTTAGAGAGGGAGTCTCCCACCGTCAAAACCGGTAAAATCACCCAACTTCGAAAACGCAATAGAAGATGCATGCGATTCCGTTTTCGATGAACTTGGGCTTGTTGTAAAGCTAGCAACAAACTCAAGACAGAGAGAAACACCAAGAAGCAATAGGGATATGCAAAGTATGCACAAAGTTGAGCTCCCCTGAGCAGTCGATCAAGTTACCCAACCGAAAGCGCCTCTTGATAGTGCGGCTATCTATCCTATAATCCGGTCTCCCAACAACCACCTTGAGACCGGTAAAGGAAAAACCTAGCAAGGCCATACCTTTGCCTTGCGCATCCCTCTTGATCTTGATGATAGCTCTTCAAGCTCCACTCAAGCCGGAATGCCTCACTTGATCATCGTCGCTTAGTGAAGACTCACAAATGCTCCCCCATACACCTTACAATCTCCCCCATTTTGGTAATTGATGACAACCACAATAAGAGGGTTTATATAATGAATATTAGAGACAAGTACGCAACTTATCCGAGAATAAGTTGTATACAAAGAGGTTGTATTTGATATGGTCAAGTAGCACAAAGCTACTATCCCATATCAAAACCAACTCTACTCACACAACTACAACTAATGCAAGGGATGTGAGTAGAACCAATATATATAGAGCAAACTCCCCACAATGTATGCACGTGTGATGAACATGAATTCATTGCATACATTGTCAAGATTAACCTTTGGGACAATTTCCACTATATATATACAACCATGCAAGACATATAAATATGGAATGCATGAAAGGAAATACTTAAGCACAAACCAAACTTAAGTATAAAACCATTCCCTTAAACCCTCTAAACTTCTCCCCCGTTGGCATCGATTGTCAAAATGGGTGAAAAATTTAGAAAGCCAATATAATGTGAGTTCCTCCCCAAGGTGCACTTCTCATAATTTGAGTGGACTCAAATGCACATATTCAATGACGAATACTTGAAGGAAGTCAAACTATATTGAGGATCAAAGATTGAACAAAGATAACATGGTGAAAGAAGTTTTAACAAATAAAGCAAGCAATCAAAGATCCAATTGGACGAACAAAGATATCATGATAAGAGATATATAGTGCTCTAAAAATAAGAAAGCTCCCCAAGGTTCGTGCACAATTTATAATGTTTGCATTTGAATACAATATGCATAAACATGGAATCCTCACTCCCTATATTATTTAGAACACATCCAAGATAAAGATAATATGCTTATCAAGGATAACTTGAGTCCAACAATTATGAGATATGAGTGCATGAAGAAAAACAAGTAAACCAAGCACTCATAAATATACTTTACCAACACCACTAAAAATAAAAGGGTAAAACATGGTTGGCAAAGAACAAGGATATCAAGGTGATGGATTAACGCTCTTATGTATATAAGTTTCTACTAAAGTGGACAAAGTGATCCATAAAGAAACATGCACACACAAAAGGTTAACAAAATAAATAAGACAAGATATCCAAATGAAATCATAAAATATACCAAAAGATGTTTGCTTAAGAAGCATATATAGCCTTTGGCTCCAATTTTCACTTGTGGTATATGGATGAGCTTCAACCAAGAAAATCTCAAAAACATCACAACCAACAATAAGGGAAGTGAAGCTAGTTGGAACGTTTTGAGAAAGGCAACAAGTATCACAAATATGGATTTACTTCGCAATTTCATCAAAATTGCACATAAGAGCTCTTTGAGGAATTGATATGCAATAAATTGCTAGAGGGCATATTTGGGTGGGTGAATCATGAACATGATTTATATATATATCCCCATTATATGCATCTTCTCAAATTACTCAAATGTACAATAAGAAGTTTTCTTTAAAAAGGATGCTATAGGATAATGCATGAATAATATACTTGTTACCTACATGAGGTTGGATGCTATAGGATAATGCATGAATAATATACTTGTAAATAATTTCATGCCAAGATGCAACCTACATGAGGTTGGATGCTATAGGATAATGCATGAATAAGATACTTGTTACCGAGATAGCAATGGTATGATGTAGTAGATAAGATTTCATTCATCATCCTGCTTGACTCCAATTATCATATGGTGACAACACCTTCCTTATAGATGAGACAAACCTCCATTGCATCTCCAATGTACCTAAAACATCATTCAAGTACAAAATGGTTAGACTAACCACAATACATAGGACACACTCCATATAAATATGTGCATATTTATAGATGAAGTTTGAATTTCATGCCATCTTAGCCGTTTAGGATTTGATGGAGTATACCCTATATAATGGATCGAAGAAAGAAAGCATGCTATAAATATAAATAAATTACATATAAGCATGCACAAAGACTTTTAAAGATCCAAGAAAGATATACTTTGGACAAAACACCAAATGAATTGAAGAAGGTATAAAGGTGTGACCAAACAAATTTGTTGTCCAAATTATATCAAAGACGCAAATCACAAAAGATTTGTTCAACAAATGAACTAAGAAGAAACCTTTGAGCATAAAGGATGAAATAAAGCAAACATGCACAAAGGTTTATCTCATTCAAGCAAATAAAACATGTAAGAAGGAATGAGATAGCAAACTCCCAAAAGAGCAAGGTTCGAACAAATAAACCAAACCCTCTACACTTTTCACAATGGCACAATGTCGTAAGGAAAAGGTTTGTCTTCCAAAACAACACTTGATATGAATCAAGAGAATTTATCAAAAGATTTTTCAAAGGGACAAAGAAGACACGTGGGAGCAACAAAGATTTCTTGGAAATAAAATAAGTAAATAAGAAGCAATCCAAGGTGAAGATGATCCATGAATTCAACCACATACAGTTATCAATTGTCAAAGACAATGAGTATATTGGAAATAATTTCCGATGGTGAATTGACAATGATAGTAAGGATCAACTTCACAATAAAAGGCATAGGATAAATATATAGAATTAAGCACTATGCACGGATGAAGATTCTTGATAGCTTCAACTAGTCAAACAATCATGCACGGAAATGATTAGAATAACTTGAAGCAAACGGTGCCCCAAATAAGATATAGAGATATGTATTTGAGGAAAACCGTACCAAAAATTTCTTACTCAAACAAGAACCATAAGATGAGCAATAAAAGCTTTCTAATACAAGTGGAGCTTGTTTGAGCAAACATGCCACCTAGGATCAAGATAATTACGTGTATCAACTCTAAGTGGCATAACCTCAATATGTTCACATTTTCTTAGGCTTGTGATATGTACAAAACATATTACTCCCCCATAATGTGATAAAACATTTCTTCTACATAAGAGGCAACTAAAAATTCGACTAGAGATGATTAATGGACATTTAGAATTTGAATTTCTCATGAGTATGACACACCACATAGTGACTAGATAATCTTGCAATATCAATACTAAGTGGTGGTACCCATGTACACATTTTTAAGAAAGAGAGATGCACAATGCATATCACTCCCCCAAAATGGGATGTTCCATTAATCACTCAAGGAGAGCCAAATAAGATATCATCAAGATGCATTAAGCTCAAAACAATACACAAGTATATGATGAGTCAAACAAACATACTTGAATACACAAGATAGGTAAGTAAGACTCAACACATACACACAAATATTTGATACAAAACCAAACATGCAAAGGGGCAAGTAACTTACAATGAATATGAAGAGTTGCCGGAATGCCTCACTCTGATCATTGTTGCCTCGTGAAGTCTCACAAATGCTCCCCCATACACCATGATGGAAAGCTCTATTGATGCACATCTTCACATGTCCATTATCACCAAATGGGCGGCAAGCTTCAAGCATGTGATCCACTTGAGATGCTCATCTTGAACTTGCCGAAAATCAACCTTGTACCTTCTCATACTCTCATAAGATAGAGCATGGCTAATGTTGAGTTCCACGTAAGAACTCCATCTTCATTTTCTTCTTCTTGATCATATCACATATATATCTTCAATGATGATCTTGATGCCAATACACAAGGTATATCTTTATCTTCATGACATCCATACTTGAATCCAACATAAAGTACAAGTAGTACCTATGGGATATTCCTTCATATAAACTCAATGAAAACATTAGTCCATAGGGGTTGTCATTAATTACCAAAACCACACATAGGGGCAATATACCCTTACATAGTGCCAACAAAGAATTGAACTTGCGATCATCGGCAACTAGAACATCATATATTGCCAACAGCTGATCATCTTCTAGTTCTGGTATTCCACCAAGGAGAGCCCATATTTCTTCAGGACTTGCTGGCTTTGGTGGCGGCTCAGGAGCATCGGCTTTGAACACAGCAGTAAAATTGTCTAATTTATCTCCAAGCATTGTTGCAATTGAGTCATCGGATCGATACCTCTTTTTTGGATGATCTTCGTCATCCTGTTGAGGAGCTCTGCCATTTCAGCCGCGCTCTCATTTGCTGTCCTTGCACCCTCGCCCGTAGCACGGTCTCTGTTGTAAAGTGTACTGATCATGTCCCAATACTTGATGACCTTGTACCTATACGAGGCTGCATCTTTGTTGGCCTGCAAATAATAGGATAACCAGTGAATATGAATGACAATGTATGGTCAAACTAATGCTACTGTCTGAAATAAGTTCAAAACCAGTGACGTATACAATGATGAATATTGGCTACATGGGAGTAAAATCCTGGAACAGTATACACATTCCTGGAACAGTTTAATATTGCAGTATTAGGAATAGATAGACAAAACATCATCTACTGTTAATATTGCAAAAACATTCCTGGAACACCAACATCATAAACTTGTGTGTGGTTCAACTATCATCTATCATGGAATGATGCTCGCGTTATAATACAATCAAGAGCATGGAGAGAGTTGGTTAACAGATCCAATGAGGTGCCAAAAAAGAATGTAACATGGCACATAGGTTAATACCAGTCAACCACTACTGAAATGCTATACAGATTCAAAGGCAGCTTTGTTTGAGAAGGTAATGATTCAAATGCAGTAAATAAGGAAGCGATATAGAGATTACCTTGGCATAATTGTTCCAAACGTCATCTTCAACATATATCATGTTCTTGTCGTCCCAACCAAATCCACTCTGACTAAGCATATTGTTGACGATGACATAATGCTTGTCAAAAGTTTTGCTCCTAGAAATGATGTTGTCCTTGGTAAGCTCGACATGGTATTTCTCCATCACATTGTTAATTGCAGAGCTGTGTATACATGGGGTTTCCACCCATTCTGAGCTCGATCTCCTTTGTTGAAGTATTCCACAAACACATCCAACATAGCTTTGTCCATTGCATCTGTCCACTTGCGATAACTTCTACCTTTCTTAGTGGGAGCATTGCTCGAATCCATCCCTATATGTACATAAACATTACAATGAGTTAGTGGCAAGTGTATGTATATAAGAGAGTGTAACAAACTGGACATATATGAAACATACCAAAAAGAAAATATGTACAACATTCAAGCAAACTCAAGCTTGTCCATGCCTAGCTTGATAATCAGCCCACATCTGATTAGCTAGGGTCAATCTCCTGTTGTTCCACTCATTCGTCATCTCAATGTGGGTAATCATGTTAGGTTCATCCACATCAATGACAACATTATTTAGCTGATTATCTACTGCTTGCAACATCACATCATCCATCTCTCTTTGCCTATCAGCTAGGAAGTTATGCAATATGCAACAAGCATTGATTGCTCGAATCTGCCATTAAGTTAGTATGGCATGTTAATACACAAAACTCAAACGGTTCCAGCAAATGGTTCGAATAAAAAAAATTGATGGTACCTGATTTTTTATTCCAAAAAATGAACTAGCCCTTAGAGTAGCCCATCTCATCTTTATAAGAGCCCAAATCCTCTCAATTACGTTCCTAGCAATTGCATGCCGCAGGTTATAGAGCTCTTGTGGAGTTTCTGGATTATTCCCATTGGCAGCCCACTCTTTCAAGTGATACCTTGTATTCCTAAATGGAGCGAGGAAGCCTAGACCATTCGTGTATCCAGCATCTACTAGGTAGTATTTTCCTAAGGTTTATGAAAATAGGCCACATTAGATTTTAGTTGACAAATGCAAATATCTAGTCAAAAGTTGTATCATACTAAGATAGGAGTTACCATTTGGAACTTTGAAAGAGTCATCTCTATCCATTGCATCTCTCAGCACTCTACCATCTGACGCTGAACCTTCCCAGCCAGCCAACACATAAACAAACTTCATGTTGCGGTCACAGACGCCCAACACATTTGTTGTTATGGCCTTCTTCCTATTCCTATATCTACCTTGCTTGCGTAGCGGAACACGGACATCAACATGTGTGCCATCTAAGGCTCCAAGCCCATCGGGGAACCACCTCCATTTGTGATCCTCGGGTAGTTCAGTAGCAGGTCTGGCAACTTGATGATTTCATGGGATAAAGAAAGAATGGCTCCTAACACCTCATTGAAATGTCTACTAATTGGCTCAAGTGTCAACCTATAGGTGCTACGAATCAACCTAAACTTCATGCCATGGCCAAGTACAAGCAATACAATGGTCACAGCCTCTTCAACGGTCACATGAAAGGTGTCTTTCAGTCCAGCCCTTTCACGTAACATGGCACATAGGTCAAAGAAGGACCTTTTGGTAAACCTTAGAGTATCATAGCAATATAGATTTGGACCCATGTAAATATTCCTAAGCATCTGCCTCCTAATTCTAGTCTCGGCCTCTTCCTCACTGAAATCACCAAGCTCAACTATCTTTCTCCTACAATACATATGTTGAGCTACTGCAACTACGGTAATAAAGAACCCAGCTGCTGCCCGCTTCCTTTTCTTCCTCTTCTCATGATATAACTCTAGTGGTAGATCAGCCATCTACAATAAGTATAGTACAAAACTAGTTGAGTGTAAAAATAAACCAAGTTAAGCCGCACCATCATTTAGCAAATATAGTGCTGCAGCAAACTATAAACTTCAGGCCTGGTTTAACAACAAGCAACAATATATTAACATGCTATAAAAAAATAACCGATTAACAAGTTAAACACCAGTACATGCACACACGTGGGAACATGTGTGCTGAAATTGATACAAAAGGACCTTATTTACACAATTACACTACTCATGAGCTGATCAAACTAGCTGCTGCTAGCCTATCATATACTGACATTCTACTATGTTTATTCAATTGCTAATTGCTACTGATAGCCTAACCTGACATTCTGCCATGTTGCTTGACTTAGGAGCAGCGGTAGATACTTTACTTTGCTTGACTTAGCATATCCTATCCTGACATTCTACTGTGTTTATTCAATTCATCACTTGCTGACGGTTTAATAAAAACACACAAAGAATTATTTATTTCTCCTATGCAGCAACATCACACAAAGAATATGTACATCAAGACAATGTACTTGGAAATAAAAAAACAACACAAAGAATATATACATCAAGGCAATATACTTGGACAGAAAAACACCACACAAAGAAGTATATCCACAAACTTGGCGGAAAGCATCTAAACAAGATATGCCCAAACAGGGCACATGTATGTCATTCCTTCACTGATAATAATGTTTGTCTTCTACGGTTGTCTCTGACTTTTTGGCACTATAGTAATTGACCATCTAGTGTTGCAACACTGTATTATTTAACTACATGGTGCAGAGTCGAGGGCTAAGTAAGTCATACCATGGAGCAGACACACAATTCACCAACCATTAGAGAAACAACCTTACTTCGGTAACCTGGAGAGGAGAGGAGAGGGTAACTTGGAGATGTACAGGGGAAGGCTTCACAATGATCAACAAAGATCAAATTGAGTCTGTAGCATGGGAGAGAGATGGGGAGTTGGAGTTCGGCAGTTGCTCGGCTGAAGCTGAGGGGCACCACGATTGGGAACTGGATGTTGTGGTTGCTAGGTTAAAATAGAAGATTAAATCAGAGAAGAAAAGGAGAGAGTGGGAGAAGAAGAGATCAGACAGGAGGGGAGGTTACCTGGAGGTTAACGGGGAGCCGGAGAGAAAACGCGGTCGCACGAGCTTCCACGGCGAGGTGACGTCTGGCTGGATCTTGATCTGGAGAGGCGACGACAATAGATGGAGGTGGGCGCGGTGGATGGGATCAGGGAGGGAGGTGGCGATGTAGAGGGAGGAGGATCCTGCGAGGTGGATGGAGGAGGAGGCGACGACGCGGACAGGGGAGGAGGCGGCGAGGTGGATGTCGAGGGAGGAGGCGGCGACGCAGACGGGCGATAGGAGAAACGTGAATGATAGGTTTCAGCTCGGAATCATGTTTACCCGTGGCGTCATTTTGCTGAATTTCCTAAAAGAAATGACGGCCCAATTCTGTAGCAACCAAACAGCCCATCTATGGAATTCCAAAATGAATTCCAGGATTCCAGGCCAAAATGATGGATACCAAACGACTTCTAAGAGAACACAATGGGAAATTAGTTTTCATGCCAGTGATTTTTAGTTTTGCTTAGTTTTGCCCTCCTAGACGTGAAACATGCAACCAAAAAAGTTGGAACCGAAAATCCAATAACTTGAGCATCCAAGCTCCAAATAAGATGAAATCAATGTTCCTCGAAATATAATGGCAGTCACTATCCAACAATACATTGAGTTTTAGACCTAACTCGACGGAAAAGTGAGTTGAGTTTTTGACGTGGGCAAAACTGAGCACAACTAAGGAACAAGGGAAAAATATGTCATTGCTTCCACGCCCTTCGAGTTTAATCATTAGTCTAATACGAGCAATGAACATCAGAAGCATAAATAACAATTAACATCATAAAACATAGCATATACAGAGGTAAGAAATGATCCTACTGAACTGTTGCCATAATCAAATAGGGGTCCTTGATTACACCACTAGGTTCGGGAGAAACATCCCCTCATGTCGCCGTGCTACAACTTAATCATCGACATAAACAATAAAAACCCCAAATCTAGCACCCATACTTCCTAGAAACTACATTTGGGCCACTCGAGCAAAATATAACCATGAATAACATGTATCTGAACATAGATCTGCTTATTAGAAAGCATATTTTCATGCTAGAAGCAAAAAAACAAGGAAAATCTACCATATGAACAAGCAATAAATCCTAACACTCTACAAATATATCTTTCCTGCCAAAGATAAGCTTAGAACTACTGTACCACAAACAGATCTATACATATACAACCAGTTGAGCGTGGATTCTAGACATACTGCTATTGATGATTTGCTCTACAAATGAAACCATTTTGTATCTTTTTCTCTATTGCCCTGCAGCTAAATATGTTTGGAGCCAAGTGGGGATGGCTGTGGGTGCCTCCACCCGTTCTGGATCTTTTGCTCAATTCTTTTGGTGGATGCCACAGTTTTCCCATGCAAGTCGCAACGTCTAGTTCACCGGCATGACAGTCATTTACCGAGCGATTTGGAAAACGCGTAACAGTTCATGTTTTGAGAGAAAATTCCTTAAAAATCTTGTTGATCTTATATATCTTGCCACTTCCTTTATGAAATATTGGGCAGGTACCTACTCTGAGTCTGAAGCTGCACAACTCCAACAAGGTGCGGATGCTCTGCTCAATCTAGCCCTGGGTGCTGGAGTGAATAATGTTGGTGGAAATGCAACAGTGGCTGCTGGCCCCCAGTTGTTGATCGAGCAAGGTGGAGATGCAATGGAGACAGATGCACAAGATGATGATGCTGCTGATGATGACATGCAAACCTGAGATTTTCTCTACCCCCGTTGTCGATGTGCATAAAACTTAGTCTGTCGTGCTTTTGATCTCTGTGTGCTGTTGGCTGTTGCTCCATCTGTGAGCATGTGTTTGGTGGCTTCTTTAGTTAAAACTGTTAAGTTGGTTCGGGTCGATGCTTTTGTGTTTTTAAATATAAAAACCAACAAAAACGGCTGACAATGTATTTTCGTTATCTCCTGATAATGAAAATTCGATCCCTTGTGGGGATTGCTTGGAAAAAATACCGCTATTGATGAACCTCGCTGAGCAGGTCTTGAACCGGGGAAGAACACATTCGGTTTGGCGTCAATGAACTCTTGCTTGATGAAAGCTTCGATTGTCCGCTCTTCCTTCCTTGACGCGGTGGTTTTGGATCTACCGGCGGTAGTTCAACTGCAGGTGGAGAGATGAGAGAGAAAGGAGGGGAGAGGGCGGGTGAGAACGGCCGAGTGAGAGAGGAGAGTGGGTGGTGACGGGATTCACGCGTTCTCGATGCGTCGCCTTGATGCGTCGCACCGTCTCTCGCTTTTCTCCACACGTGCAGCCGTGTTCCCACCTTGCGCTCACCATCGCCTATCTCACCACAAATGGTTGCCTATCGAGCCGACTTTTTTGCGGCTTTAAGAGCATCTCCAGTTGTGTCCCCCAAACCGTCCCCCAAAGGGCGCCGGATCGAGCGTTTGGGGGGACGTGTTTTGCTCGTGTCGCGTTTGGGGGACGTCGCTCCCCAGTCGCGTCCCCCAAAGGCCGTCCCCAATGAGGAATTCAAATAGTTTGCATTCAAAAGAGATCGTTCCCGTCGAAGTCGTCGCGATCAGAGTAGCGGCGATCAAAGTACTGGGCGCGCGATACACAACCATTTATTAAATATAGCATATAAATAAATATGTTTGCTGAGATTGTTTTCAAATTAAAATACAATGAACAATAAAACAATAAATAAATAGGGCTAGATCAATGTGCTGTGACATTTGTTGATAATCCTTTGATCCTCCACAAATGCTCAATGAGATCAGCTTGAAGTTGCTCGTGAACATTGCTATCACGGATCTCCAAGCATTCAGGGAATCTACGGAAGCATTTCGTGCCATGATCATGCAGTCTCTTTCAGTTCGCCCTATCAAGTCGTGTTTGCCAAACTTTCCCGCACGATTCGGCAAAAACTTGTACATACACTCAATGTCGGTAGACTCACTCATGCGAGTGATCGTCCTGTGTATCGGCAGTGCTCCGTATGCAAAGCATCCTAATGGCGGCGGTGCACTTGAATCGTGAGAACCCAACATCGCCTACAACATCGTGCCCGGAGCTTGAAGTAGGGGGTCGAACTCTCGAACGCCGTGGAGGGTATTCATGAACAAACCCTTGCTCATGTCATCTGCGAAGTAGTCGTTGTGCTGCATGGTATGCCCCTCCATCCTGTGTAAAGGGACTTCGACTTCTTTCTCCCCGACCTTGATCCTCGCGGCGCGGCCTCTTCCCTCTTCTCCGCCTCGGTGTTAAGCACGTCTGGAGGCAACGATGATCGGCAAATACTCTCGGTGGTCGTGCGTCGAAGGCTTGCTCGTCCTCCAGCAGTAGGGCAATCATCTATCGTCGCTATCCATGTCTGAAGCAAAATCAATGGTTAAAATTCTTGTTTTGTGAAACTGGCCTGTAGTGCCCGTGTCAGCGTGCAGCAGAAGTCGTCGAGCCTTGTGTGCGGAGGTGGAGTGAATTTGATACCGCGTTACGGGGTGTATGACGGCAGCAGTAGGCGAGCAGCCGACGGGAAGTGCAGTGCGACGATTGTGCCGACTTTCGAGAAGAGATCAATCGTGAAACAGCGGCAAATCCGGCGGCGGAGGGTGGGGCGCGGGAGGGAAAGAACGACAGAAAAAAAGGCGGCAGTCAACGGTTTATGGGATAATGGCAAACATGTGGGTGCAGTCTCGCTTTTCGTTGTGTTCGCATTGGACGTCCCCTATAAAGCGAGGGGGCAAGCCTCAGCCGAACCAGCCGTGTCGGAGCCTTGTGAGACAGCGAGCTGAGAGCCTTGACGGGAAACGTTTTTTGTGCGTGGCAGAATCCAACAGGGAATGGTTTAAACCACATGGTGAAGATGTTGTAAGAAGATGTAGCAAGGAACATGCAGCACAACGTCAAAATGTTCTGCCCATCAAACACACAAAATTTGACTCGGTGGATTCGAGAATACGAGTTTTGGAGAAACCAAACACGCGAATTTCGCAATCAACCGCGGTTTGCATTCGAAAAGTCGAGTCGTTGGCTGATCTTTTGTTCCCATGTGGTCCCCATAGCTGGAGGCGCCAAGCGGACCCAAACCCCGCCGCCCCAATCACAGTCCTCTTTCCTTTCCCCTCGATTGTCGCTCACCTTTTCCTTCCACTCCGCCCCCGATTCTCTTCTCCCCACCCCCGCCGCCGCCGCCGCCGCCCCAATCCATTCGCGCCGCCACCCAGAGCCACCGGGGTCGCGGCCAGCCAAGATCCCCTCCGATCCCCGCCTCCTACCCTCCGCTCCTCGCCAGATGGCTCTGCAGCAGCAGCACGCGGGGTCGGCGTCCGCTCGGCGTCGGCGTCGAGCTCCCAGCTCGGGCTGCACCTCACCGCCCTTCCAGATCCACCACCCACCAAGCTCTTCGTCGGCGGCCTCGCCTGGGAGACCACACATTCTCCTGCTCTCCTTCTTCTCTCCTCATCCTACACTCCTCCTCTCTTATCCTCTCCTCCTCTCCTCTCCTCCTCCTCCTCCTCCTCCTCCTCTATTTTCATCCTTTCCTTCTACTTCTCCATCCACTCCGGCGACTTCCTCCACTTTGGCAACTTCCTCCACTCCGGCGACCTCCGGTGACCCTACTCTCCGACGACCCTCCGGCATCCCTCCTCCTCTCTGGTGACCCTCCGGCCTCCATTACCTCCGGCCTTTCTCCTCTCCACGCCTCTTGGTATTATGTTCTCTTCTAGTAACTGATACTCCTTATAAGCACAGTTTTACATCACGGTGTCGAAGTATTTGATGTTCACAAGTTAATCTAGCAAGGTTGTTGTATACTGGTGCTAAACTGTGCAAACCAAGTAAATCAGTTCTACCACGACTCTCTTCCAACAGAAGTTATACCGCGATGCTTAGTTGCTTACTCTGTAATTCAGTTAACCCCCATCCTCTGCAAAGTAAATCAACAATTCAACTAGGGAAACCAAAGGGCCAGGGCTTTCATACCTAGGTTGCTCATGCGGTAGTAATAGTGTCCTTTCTGTACGCATGTGGTCTGAAAACGTGCGCTCTATGTAGGGCGGCCAAGATCAGCTGGCTCCTACTTTGGTGTTCCCGTTCCAAGGGGCGTTTATGTGGGGGGTTACGGTCAGCACCGGCCACTTCCATTTGGGTACTACCAGGGATTCACACCGGTTCCACAATACAGGTAAGATGATCTGTCTGATGTATGGCTCTTTGACTTTACAGATGATACAACTTTCTTAAAAGTTACAACACAAGTTTTAAACAATCTCAGTGGCATATTAAACTGGCATATAAGACGACTATGTTTTTAGGCATCTTTGTCACATAGTTTCAGATGAACTTGTGCATGTTTTATATTCCGTTTTTCACGTGCATTTCCAAATAAATCAAACAAAAAATCTTGCATTTTTTAACTACCAAGGTTCTTGGTTGAGAAACATATGTGAACCATCAAATTACAATGTCACCACATTTCACGAGATATTTTCTCTATTTTTCTTCCACTTCCCTCTTTCACCATCTATCACATGAACACAGAAGTATGACTGGATGCATTTGTTTGGCCCACTTTGTGTAGGTTGTTCATATGCTTTCCCCCCTGTAACATAATGATCCCACTCCTTTCCCCCCTTCCATTGGAAATGATCGAATCATCAAATTCATTTGTGTTCATGGAGCAAAATATCACTGTTCGAAGACAATGAGAAGTGCATTCAGTTCATTTTTCTCTTATTTTGCAGTTACTCCACATATGGGACCGAGTACATCTATCCACAGGTTAAAGTGTGAAAATGTTAAACTTAAATATTCTCGTGGAAGGTATGTCATACAAGGCATTAACATATTCTGGAAAATGTCTCTTTGCAGGGTACATTAAACCCATATGTTGGTCAGCAATTTGTTCCAGTTTATGGAGTCTCAACTGCGGCTAATACTGCTAACCAGCCATTTAGCCAAATGAGCCCATCGATTTCTGGTGGGTTCAGTGGTTATCCGACGATGCATGGTTACAGTATGCCAGGAAATCAATTTGTTCATCTCACTGGGTCAAACTATAATAATATATCTCCAACACATCGTCCCACCATTCAGGCTCCCTTTTTAGTAGGTAAGCTTTCTCCAGATCCCATTTTCCAGTACATGTTAGCCTTTTTTTTCTTGTAAAGAAAATCCTTTCAAGTAAAACTCGATATAGTTTATCACATGTGTTCAGTAAGTGTGCATCCTGACAGTTTCTAGGTTCCCATGCAGTGTTGCATGCTCTGTTAAGCATCACAAGTTCCACTTAGCTTGGATATAGTTTTGTTCATATTTGCGGGGCAGGTGGTTATATTTTGTGTCATTTATGGCCATAAGTATTTACACATGCTCCACTGTATGTTGTTTTACATATTTTAAGACCAACTATTAACATGACAAATGAGAAAAGAACTACTCCCTCCGACCCAAGTTACTTTTCGCAGCATCAATGAACCTATACAGATTTTAGGCAACATTTTGCCTAAATCTGCGACAAGTAATTTGGATCAGAGGGAGTATTTAAGTATTTTAGGGAAGCAACAATTAGTTCTTTGCTGTAGTGTAATTGAATTACATCCATTCCTCCAGGTAAGTTGAAAGCGCATAGGCATCACAAGTTCCATCTATATAATTTTTCACTGAAGTTTTCACTGATGCAACTACGTTATAAATAGATTTCAACTGTCAAATGTGTTATTGAAGTTGTATCTGTCTAGCATATTGCATCAGCTTCTTGAAACTTCTTTTTGACAATCTGATGTGCAGTTGGTGCTTGGTGGTCTAGTTGAGATTCTCACCTGGGTCTGTTAGATTCCAGTTGCATTCAATAAGCAACATATTCTTTCAAACTAAACTATTATGATAACATAAACACAATTTCCCATCTTTCTTCCTAAACCTTTCGCGGCTTTCTATTTAATTTTTTATCTTACGAATAATTATGTGTTACTTGGCTTTTGGAGCAGCACCGGTTCCCTCCCATCCACACTTAGTCGTTCCAGCCCACTCACCACAGTTTACACAAGCTAGTGGTTCAGACCAAAGAGCAAGCTGAACCATGCCCCCAAACATTTATACCTTGAGGTTTGCTTTCTCTGGGTCACTGTTATCTTTTTGCTTGTTGACTGTCTAGCTGTAACTGACGCTGGAGTTTTTTTGTTCCTACCAGGTAACTTTAGTTTGCAGCAGGACTAAAAGAGCAGTGCTGCTGCATTTGCAGCACTTGTTCTTACCTCGCAAAAATCATCCTTGTATTCATATGGTATGTATCATATCGAAAAATCATCCTAGCATTCATGATAAAGTGCTTAAATGCACATGGATAATGGTCTCCTAACTGGTTCCATTTGAGCAAACATATGTTTGTTTTTGTTCGTTTGTTGATACTGGTTCTGTTCCTGCAATTTGGTTACTACTTGTTGATTATGATTTTTGGGATGAAACTCTGCAGGCTGTCCTTACCATGATCGACATATGTACCTGGAGATCATGATGTGTCCCGATGGATGGGGCAATATCCCAAGAGTAACGGTTGCTCTTGTCAGTTTGGCTTGGTTCAAATCCTGTCTGTGATCATTGATGGAGCGTGAAGCACCAGATACAGAAGTATTGATTCTGTATCTGACAGGTTATGGAGTATAATGGATGCTGGAATGGAGTCCAGCAACCCTGTAAGGTTGACTAATCCCCTTGGATTAGTCGTGATGGCACTCAGATGACTATCCATCTGAAGAATCACAAGGTTAGAGTGGTTTAGTGTCACAAGTCCTGAGTCTTGCACAAGCAGAAGTCTTGTGTTAGTCTGTTGTCGTTGTCATGATCTATCCTGGAAGTTCGCACTAGACCTACTGATAGCCAAATTATGGATCTATGGTGAGCTTACGCAGGATGATCAGTTTACCCAAAGGGTGGTGGAGTCTTGGAGACAGTCCTGCCTGTGTATCCCAACTGGTAATTGGAGCTTCTCTGCGTTACTAAGCGACTGGTAGTAAGATCAAAAGGCATTCTTACCCGTTGTACAGTTGGTAACGGTTCCAGAACTGTTATTGTACACTTACCATGTCCTGGGAGTTCTAATTTACTTCTACATTGCTCTGAGCTTTGGCAGCTCCAAGAAGAGTCTCGTTGTATTTAAAATAAAACCGTCTGCTGAGAATCCAGTGATGTGGTGTGGCATCACTGTGGATTCACAAACTTGGCGACGTTGGGTTGTGCAGTCATGTATATTGAGTGAACTAGGGATTCACTAAAAGTTCTAAAAAATGTCTGTTGTATTCTACATTGTACGTGAAAACAGTATGTTCTTTTGATTTATGAACAAGATAATTATTCCAAATGGCTGGGGTTTCTCTTTAATTATTTAGTCTCTTTCATCTTTGATTATTTATAATCATGTATATTCATATTATGTACTAAGATATGATAGGTTTCTGACCACCAAATATTTATGCATGTAAGAGCATCTCCCCCAAAGGGATTTGGGGTAGCCGGACAAATGCGTTCAGCCGCGTCCTCAAGCCATCTTTGTCAGCGCGCGATACGGTATCCGTGGCGCGAGGGCGTCCATCGCGAGAGGACGCTCGGAGCACGCGGACACAACGCGAGGCAAACCGACGTGGGCCCGACCCGTCAGCGTCGGAAGGCTAAAATCTCGTCGCCTACCTTTGGTCAAGCGACGTTGGCGTCCCTGTTTCCCAGGCGACGCAGGGACACGTCTCGTCGTGGAAGGCCGCGTGGCCGTGCAACGCGGCGTTATTGCATGTAACCACCGGCCCCGCGCCCGCTGTTTTAAAGACGCCTGCCGATTCTCGCCGTGTTTTAAACCCAACTAAATGCCCGCCGCCTCCCTGCTCCCGGATCTTCTCCCTCGCCCGCTCCAAAAATGTCGACTCTTCCTCCCCGCAAGATCGCCGCGGCGCGCGGCCGGCCGCGGCAGCCTCAAGTGGCGGACGTAGAGCGTTATGCCACGCCGGTATCCGGTCCAGCGGACATCACGGCTATAGCGGCGGCGGAGGCTGGAAGATGGCCGTGAACGGCATTGGCGTTCCGCCGCCGCCGAAGCTGGGCTCGGACCAATGGAGGGACGCCATCAAGGCCCGGCGAGCTCAACTCACCGCCGAGGAGCGGTTGGATCCAACGTGGGCGGTCGACAACAACGACGCCTGGTGGACGACGTACTTCAAGGCGAAGTACGACATCGAGATGTACATCACCGACAACCTCGTCGGCGGCCCCAACAGCTGGAACAACGACGGCCGAGCCACGATGCCGGGCGTTCAGGCGCACCTGAAGAGCCGTCATCGCTGACATCCGCAACGGCGACTCCAAAGGTTGGAGATGCCGTCGTCTGCCGCCGTCTCCTCAATGGCAGTCGAGGAGGACGACGTACTCGTCCTCCTCGCACTCTTCTTCCTCAGGACCGGCGCGATCGACGCCTGATGACCCACAAGTATAGGGGATCGCAACAGTCTTCGAGGGAAGTAAAACCCAAATTTATTGATTCGACACAAGGGAGGTAAAGAATACTCATAAGCCTTAACAACTGAGTTGTCAATTCAGCTGCACTGGAAAAGCACTAGTAGGGTGATGTGAAAACGTGATAATATAAGGAAGCGATAATGTGATAACACGGTAAACGATAATAGCAATATGAGAGTAATGGCACCAGAGAGAATAGTTGATACTACTTCCAATGACATGTAGAACGAGCATATAATGTGAAAGATGGACCGGGGTTCCCATTATCTACACTAGTGGCAACTCTCAATAACAAGTGTTGGGTGAACAAATTACGATTGGGCAATTGATAGGATTGATAAGGCATTAAGAAAAAATTAATTAATCATGTAGGCATGTTTTCCATATTTAGTCGTACGTGATCGCAATGAGAAACTTACAACATCTATTGTCCGACGGTGGCGGCAGACCATCAAGGAAACTCACGGATATTAAGGTACTCAACAATAGAGCAGGAGCAAAGCATTAACACTCCGTGAAAACATGTGTCCCTCACATCACCGCCATCCCCTCCGGTTGTCCCGATTTCTGTCACTTCGGGGCCTTTGGTTCCGGACAGTGACATGTGCATACAACTTGTAGATACGATCTAAGCAATAATTATAGAGCTCAAATCTAAGATCATGCCACTCGGGCCCTAGTGAAAAGCATTAAGCATAACAAGATTGCAGCAACAATAACTTCACAAACTTTATAGATAGACTAATCATAATGTATCATCCATCGGATCCCAACAAACACAACAGCGATTACATCAGATGAATCTCAATCATGTAAGGCAGTAGCTCATGAGATCATTGTATTGAAGTACATGGGGGAGAGAATACCAACTAGCTACAGCTAGAACCCGTAGTCCATGAGGGAACTACTCACGGAGCATATGGAAGCGGTGGCGTTGATGGAGATAGCTCGGGAGCACTTCCCCGTCCGGCGAGTGCCGGGACGGACTTGTCCCAGAATTGGGTTTCGCGATGGTCGCGCTTTTTACAGAGTCTTTACGGGTTGCCGTCCATTGGTACGGTGTTTTTAGGTCGAAAGGGATTTATAGGCGAAGAGGCGGCGCGAGGGGAGCTACTGGGGGCTCCCGCCCCACCGAACGCGCGGGCCGGGCCAGACGCGCCGCCCTGTGGTGTGGTGGCCCTACGGCCCCTCTCAGGTGTTCTGGAGCCTTCAGGGAAAAATAGGAGGTTTGGTCTTCGTTTCGTCGAATTCCGAGAATATTGCCCGACAGCCTTTGCAAGGACAAAAAGAAAACAGGAACTGGTGCTTTGGCATCTTGTTAATAGATTAGTTCGGAAAACGCATAAAAACATCATAAAAAGTGCAAGCAAAACATGTAAGTATTGTCATAAAACAAGCATGGAGCATAAAGTATGGATACGTCGGGGACGTATCAGCATCCCCAAGCTTAGTTCTGCTGGTCCAGCAAGTAAACGATAAAAAGAATAATTTACGTAGTGACATGCTACTTACATATCCTTTAATCATACTATTACAAAGCATATGAAATGAACGGAGTGACTCAAGGCAATGATCTATAGTTACTAACAAATAGATAACATATAGCAAAACTTTCATGAAGAGTACTTTCAAGACAAGTATCAAAAGTTTTGCACAAGAGTTAACTCATAAAGCAATAAGTTCAAAAGTAAAGGCATCGAAGCAACACAAGGGAAGATATAAGTTTCAGCGGTTGCTTTCAACTTTCAGCATGCATATCTCATGGATAATTGTCAACACAAAGTAATATGATGAATGCAAATAAGCAAGTATGTAAGAATCAATGCCCAGTTGACACAAGTGTTTGCTTCTAAGATAGAAAGAATAGGTAAACTGACTCAACAATAAAGTAAAGAATGGTCCTTCAAAGAGGAAAGCATCGATTGCTATATTTGTGCTAGAGCTTTGGTTTTGAAAACATAAAGAGAGCATAAAAATAAAGTTTTGAGAGGTGTTTGTTGTTGTCCAACGAATGGTAGTGGGCACTCTAACCTCTTGCTAGACAAACCTTCAAGAGCGCTCCCATGAATTATTTTTATTTTGGGTGGCACTCCTTCCAGCCTTTTCTTTCACAAACCATGACTAACCGAATCCTCGGGTGCACACCAACAATCTCATACCATGAAGGAGTGCCCTTTTATTTTAGTTTTATTATGATGACACTCCTCCCACCTTTGCTTTCTCAAGCCATGGCTAACCGAATCCTCGGGTGCCGTCCAACAATCACATACCATGGAGGAGTGTCTATTTTTGTTAATTAATTTGGGACGGGGAATCCCATTGCCAGCTCTTTTTGCAAAATTATTGGATAAGCGGATGAAGCCACTAGTCCATTGGTGAAAGTTATCCAACAAGATTGAAAGATAAACACCACATACTTCCTCATGAGCTATAAAACATTGACACAAATCAGAGGTAATGATTTTTGAATTGTTTAAAGGTAGCACTCAAGCAATTTACTTTGGAATGACGGAAAATACCATAGTAGGTAGGTATGGTGGACACGAGATGGCATGGTTTTGGCTCAAGATTTTGGATGCGAAGTATTCCCTCTCGATACAAGGCTTAGGCTAGCAAGGGTGTTTAAACAAACACAAGTATGAACCGGTACAACAAAACTTACATGTGTCACTTAAGCATTATAATACTCTGCTTTGTCTTCCTTGTTGCTCAACACTTTTACCCAGAAAATATCTAGATCTTAGAGATCAATTATGCAAACCAATTTTAACAAGCTCTACGGTAGTTCTCCACTAATAGGTTTAAACCACATGAAAAAAACTTAATCATGATCTACTTGAGAGCTCAAAACAATTGCCAAGTGTCAAATTATTCAAAACATTATGAGGCATTTTCTATTTCCAACCAAATATAAATAAGTGCAATAGCTTCCAACTTTTATCATTAAACATTAAAGTAAAATGAAGAACACGAGTGTTCATATGAAAAAGCGGAGCGTGTATCTCTCCACACAAGGATTGCTAGGATCCGAATTTATTCAAAACAAAACAAAAATAAAAGCACACAGACGCTCCAAGTAAGCACATAAGATGTGACGAATAAAAATATAGTTTCAGCGGAGGAACCTGATGATGTTGTTGAGGGCATCCCCAAGCTTAGACGCTTCAGTCTCCTTGAAATATGCAGGGATGAACCACGGGGCATCCCCAAGCTTAGACTTTTCACTCTTCTTGATCATATATCATCCTCCTCTCTTGACCTTGAAAACTTCCTTCACACCAAACTTCTCATAAACTTCATTAGAGGGGTTAGTACTCAAAAAAAAAAAATTGAATCCACCTTGGTCCTGTAGTGACACATTGCAAGAACTCAATAAAACATTAGCTACAGCTCTCCACGTCTAGAAAACCTCGCTTAAAGTCCACAAGAGACAATGCAAAAAACAGAGACAGAATCTGCCAACAGGACAGCCAGTAAACACGAATTTTAAAATGGTATTTCCGTTGATCAGCAAACTCAAAACTAATGAAAGTTGCGTACACATATCTGAGGATCACGCACGTGATTGGCAGATTTTTCTGGGTTTCCTACACAAAGAAATAAGCCCAGATTCGTGACAGATAGAAATCTGTTTCTGCGCAGAAATCCAAATCTAGTATCAACCTTGAATTAGAGGCTTCACTTGGCACAACAAATCACAAAACTAAGATAAGGAGATGTTGCTACAGTAGTAAACAACTTCCAAGACACAAATATAAAACAAATTACTGAAGCAAAATAACACATAGGTTATCTCCCAAGAAGTCCTTTTCTTTATAGCCATTAAGATGGGCTAGACGCAGTTTTAAATGATGCACTCGCAAGAAATAGTATTTGAAGCAAAAGAGAGCATCGGAAAGCAAATTCAAAATACATTTAAACCCCCCCTTCCTATGCATAGGAATCTTGTGCACAAATAAATTCATGAAGAACAAAGTGATAAGCATAAGAAGAATAAACAAGAGTAACTTCAAAATTTTAAGCATATAGAGAGGTGTTTTAGCACCATGAAAATTTCTACTACCATATTTTCCTCTCTTATAATAATTTTCAGTAACTTCATGAATAAACTCAACAATATAACTATCACATACAACACTCTTGTCATATGATTTTCAAACACATAATTTTTATCAATCTCAAGAATAGTGGAATTAAAACTTTCAAACTCACTTTTAATAATATAACAAGGTAGGTGATCAATCTCAATAGATATGGGACTCATAGAATAAGTCAAGAACTCTCAATCCCATTTTTATTATTAGTACAATTAATATTATCAAGCATGGGACCATCATCTAGAGCTTTATCATAAACATTTGCCAAGCAAAAATTCTTTAGTACCATGCATTTAGACACATCAAGCACAAACAAAGCATTATCATAAGATTTATCAAACTAGCATGGATTACATATATAACAACAGCATAATTATTCTCACAAGTTTACTCAATAGGAAATATTTCAAGAGAATCAAGAGGAACATAACATTCAACCTCTTCCAGGTAAGCATGGAGGACAATCAAATAGTGTAAGAGATAAAGAGTTACTCTCATTAGAAGGTTGACATGGGTAGCTAATCAATTCTTCCTCCTTTTGTTCGTCGCTCTCTTCTTCTTTTTCATCCAATGAGCTTTCAAGTTCATCAATTTCCTCCTCTTTTTCATCCAATGAGCTTTCAAGTTCATCAATTTCTTCTTCCACCGGTTCCTGCAAATTGTGAGTACATTCTTGTGCATTAATGTGTCTCTCTTTATAATCAAGGATATAAGGATTCCTACTGTAGCATTCTATCCAAGAATTAAGGATAGTAGAGACATAATCTTTAAAGCCCTTACACAAGTTTCATAATTCTCAACCATGAAGGATTCTATCTAGGAGGCTCCCATAAGACTAATTGTTCTACCTCTTCGAACCCATAATGAATATAGCAATTCAGTTATAGTTCTTAATTAAATTTCCTCACTAAAGCCACTGAAATTTAAGATGTTTAGTATCCTGTTAAGAGCAACAGTTTATTGCGTTCAAGCAAGATTTCAGCAATTGTATTCAATTTTTCTATCATAGCACTCATTATTTTCATTCTTGATTCTCTATAATTATTATAACATTCTATAGCTCCAAGTAAGTTGTAGGTTCTCCCATATAATAGGTTTAATTTTAGATTTTTAGAATTTTTATGAATTTTGAATTATATAGGAAAATAAAACAAGACAAAAATAAACTAGACAAAAGTAAACTAATAATAAAACTAGACAGAAATAAACTAAGCACAAATAAAGCTAGATAGAAATAAACTAGCAAAGACAAAATAAGATAAAAGGAGAGAGGTAGTGCTCCCCGGGTGAACTTATAGTGAGGCTATGCCTCACAAACCTTGGCCTTGAGAAAATAGTCTTGATGACCCACAAGTATAGAGGGTGTATCGCAGTCTTCGAGGAAGTAAAACCCAAATTTATTGATTGGACACAAGGGGGAGGTAGAGAATACTTATAAGCCTTAACAAGCCCGAGTTGTCAATTCAAGTGCACACAGGCATATGCGAGGTGATGTGGCAGCTGGTAATATGAGAGCAGTAATGCTGATATGTGATGGCAGTAATAGCAATATGAGAGTAATGGCACCAGGAAGGAATAGTTCTTTACGTTGACATGTAGAACGAGTATATAATGATGAAAGATGGACCGGGGTGCCCAGCTATCAGTGGTAACTCTTCAATAACAAGTGTTGGGTGAACAAATTAGAGTTGGGCAAGTGATAGGATTGATAAGGCATTAAGAAAGAACATCAATTCATTAATCATGTAGCCATGTTTTCCATATTTAGTCGTACGTGCTCGCAATGAGAAACTTGCACAGCATCTATTGTCCTACCAGCCGGGCCTCAGAAACTACTGGATATTAAGGTACTCCCTTTTAATAGAGCACCGGAGCAGAGCATACACTTGGTGAAAACATGTGTCCCTCACATCACCGCCCTCCCCTCCGGTTGTCCCAATTTCTGTCACTTGGGCCTTTGGTTCAGACGAGTGACATGTACATACAACTTGTAGATACAATCTAAGCAATAATTATAGAGCTCAAATCTAAGATCATGCCACTCGGGCCCTAGTGACAAGCATTAAACATAACAAGATTGCAGCAACAATAACTTCACAAACTTTATAGATAGACTAATCATAATGTATCATCCATCGGATCAAACAAACACAACACCGATTACACCAGATGGATCCCAATCATGTAAGGCAGCTCATGAGATCATTGTATTGAAGTACATGGAAAGTATGCTTCTAGCTAGGGCAGTAGTCCATGGGGGAACTACCCACGGAGCATGATGGAGGCGGTGGCGTTGATGGAGATGGCTTAGGGGCACTTCCCCGTCCCGGCAGGTGCCAGGACGAGAGACTTCTGTCCCAGGGTGGAGTTTGGCGATGGTGGCGAAGCACAGGTCTTACGGAGTTTACGTCCATTGGTACGGTGTTTTTAGGTGAAAGGGATTTATAGGCGAAGAGGGCGGCGCGGGGGACACCTGGGGGCTCCCACGCCACAGGCAGCGCGGGCGGACCGGAACCGCGCCGCCCTATGGTGTGTTGGCCCTCTGGCCCCTCTCCGACTCTTCTTAGGCCTTCCAGGAAAAATAGGAGGTTTGGTCTTCGTTTAGTCGAATTCCGAGAATATTACCCGAACAGCCTTTACAGGACAAAAAGCAGTGAGAAAACATGGTAATATTTATGGCATCTTGTTAATGAGTTGATTAGAACGCATAAAACATCACAAAGTGCAAACAAACATGTAAGTATTGTCATAAAACAAGCATGGAGCGACAGAAATTATGGATACGTTGAGGACGTATGTATGATCTCAGTCGTACCGGTGGCGCCTACCGTCCCAAACGGGGAGGTCAAGGAGGAGCGACGACACCCGTCAACATGACGATGGCGGCAGCGGCGGCCGGCGTCGGCAAGGGAGGCGCGGCGCCTCTCGTCCCGAAGCGGAGGTGAAGGAGGCGGAGGAAGCGTCGCAGGCGGCGCTGCTAGAGTACGAGCGGCAGCAGCAGCTCATCGCCAGCAGCGACGACCCGAGGACTGCCCGGGGCCCGAGGCGAGCGTTGGCGTCCAAGAACGACGGGACGCACGGAGGGGCGACCTTGACGCGAGCGTGTGTGTGCTCCGCGACTCGGCAAGCCGCTGGTGGACCTCACCGACGACGGCGAGGCAGGACCGAGCGGCTTGGTGAAGGACGGGCCCGTCGACGAGCGCGTCAAGCAGGAGGTCGTCACCGACGAGATGTACAACTTCCAGCAGTACTACGACGCCTCCGGCCGCCGCAAGTGGTTCTAGATTAGGTTTAGTTTAAATTTAGTCAAATTTCGTTCGAATCTATGTAAGTTTGGACGAATCTTAATCGAATCTCGTTAAGTTTAAAATTTGCGAAATTTTGTTTTGAGAGACTGTGGCCCCAGGGAGCGACGTCCCTAAACGCAGGCCTGAAAACGAAACACGTCCCCAAACGCTCAATCCGGCGGTTTGGGGACCGGTTTCAAGCATTTGGAGATGCTCTAACATCTTAAATCATGCTAGCTTTGTGAACAAATTTTTGTTTTGCTATTTCAAATTATCACTAATGATCATATGTCTTGTTTGTATGTGATATTTTATTTCCACATACAATTACTATGTATGAAGATTTATCGGTTGTTGTCTACTAATAAAGAGGGTCCACGTAATTAGTGTTCAAATGCTAGGTTTCTTTGAGAACATGCATGAGAGCAAGGATGGAGGAGGGAGAGTTGGTAAAGAGTTCCCTGTTTTGCAGGAATGGGGTATAGGTCTCCAACGACTGGTTCATGCCGTATAGGTCTCCAAGACTCCAACGACTCCTCTTCATTTAACTATCCAGCTGGACACAGATTTTGGTTCGAGTTGTTTGAGCTGACAGTGGACACACAATGATTATCCTGCCTTAACCGGGTTGGTGGCCGTAGCTGGTTGTGGGTACTTTGGTCAGACTAATTCAGGAGATTTGCAAATTACTTTTTTTTTCGATAAAGTATTAATATCAAAGATACCAATTACCCAGCCTCTACAACAACGCACCACCCTAATGACACTATGCACACAGCCAAAAAAAAGAAAAAGAAAACTAAGAAACAAAAGTCCCGCTACGACATCTAAGACTGGCTGTGATAATACATCCACCGCCAAGACAACACCTGAAATACAGACTCTCCAAAAGCAGCGCCTCCAAGAAGGAACAGTGCGCTAACACCGTCATCGCTCGATCAAAGATCTTAGGTTTTCACCATGAAGTCTTCACTCTCAAAACAATGCCTCCAACAAGGTCATTGCCGGGCAACCAGTTTAGGCCAGACCTTGGGTTTTTCTGCAGGTAGGCTACGAGCTTGCGTGTGTTGTTGCTGCTCATACCGCCTATTTGTGAAACCTAAGTAACACCAAGCAAGTCCTCCAGCAGTATGGAGACTTGAACCACCCTTAGCTAGTCCTCCCCTCCAAGGCCTTTATGAAATTCTCTTCTTCCGACTTTCATGATCCATAGTCACTTGATGTCAACACGGAAAAAGAGCTTCGCGCCGCTTCCTCCAGAACCAATCGGTCGAAAAAGCATGGGTGTGCACGACCGAATAGAGTCTGCGATCAGCAAACTCAGGCAAGCTGCTTTGTGCAGTGCGTGGAACCTTCCGGGTCAACACTCGGCCAGATCACGGTCAGGAGCCTCGGTAGGTCCTCCTCTTCCGCAAAGAGAGGCCCTGGGACCGCCGCCTTTATTCAGGTCGGACCCCTCGTGGCGACCACCCTGGACTGGCCACTCCAACCCTCCACCGGCGACACCCTCGCCGGCTTCCAAGCTCCTCCATCTCTCCGCCGGAAGACGGTGATAGATCAATAGATCCACCACCACCAACCGCAGGCCGATCCTCTCCGGCGAAGAAGAGGGTCACCTCCACCGTCGAACCCAAGGCTGCTGCCCCGGGCATCCTCGTACCGCTGGAGAAGCATCACCCCTCACCGGCGAGAGGCGGAGGGAAAGGCGCAGACCGCCACCACCAGCCACCACCGCCGGCATGCCGCCGATGGGAGGCGGGGAGGCCGCAACCCGCAGCTGTCGTCCCCGGAAGGGCCGCCGCCGCCCCGGGAGGCGGAAGGGCAGCCGCCGCGCGTGAGACTCCATGGCTGCCGTTCCCGACACGTCACGAGGGAAGGCCCCCACAGCCGCCACGCCCCGAGATCTTTGCCCCGGCGGCGCTGCCGGCGGCGGCGGCGGCGGCGGGAGGATTGGGAGGCGGGGTGTGGCGGCTAGGGTTGGATGGAGACAAAGACCAGTGATTCCAGGGACGCAGCAGCCTCAGTTAATGTGGTGTGTTTTCCTCTTCTCTGATCTAGGCCAAGTGATGCTTTCGTTTCAACAATGCGTTAATTGTAATACTGCCTCAGCATGAATCAATTTACACAACCAAGTTATGCTGCCAACCTTTTCTAGGATCCAGCTACGGTTTTGTTTCAAGGAAATGCTTTTGCATTATTCTGTCCTATAGTTCTATCTTAGCTGTTTGTACCACTTGTTTCCACATAACTTTTAGAATACTATTTTCACAATTTTTTTCTCATCCGACTATGTTTGTTAGATAGAAAGAAATTAGAAGACACCTAGTCATCAAATGCACGGGCTAGCAACTAGAAGAACCACACAAAGAGTAAAGGCCAATGTCAATCATTTGAGCTTGTATGTGAGACTTTTCTTTTCTCGAATGAGTTGTGTGTGAGATTGTGCTCGCCATGTTCCAGCTTGACTCAAACAAACTACATACAACCCACCAACAAAGAATTTTTATTTTCGGATGAACCACAATCCGTACATGTTCTGAAGGTCAGCTTAGGCCTATAAGTAGGCATGCAACACACTAAGTTTTCTTCACCCAACTTCAATCGTTTCCCTCCAACAGTCTCTTGGGCTGGTTCCAGTAGTAGTCTTTCAGAGCAACACAAGAATTATGGCTAGTGATAAGCTTGCCGCATTGGCTTTGCTGCTAGCATTGCTTGGTTGCGTGGCCTGCACATGCCAAGCGAGCTACGGATATCCCTATCCGTCGTCAGTGCCTGCAAAGAGCACTCCTCCTGCTGCCCCGGCACTCAGCTACGCTTACTACTACAAGACATGCAAAGGAGCAGAAAAGATCGTGCGAGATGTTGTGCAGGCGGAGATCAAACGCAACCGCGGCATCGGCGCCGGACTCATCCGTCTCTTCTTCCACGACTGCTTTGTCCAGGTATATAAATACTCACACCATCTGTCACTTCTAACCTAGGAAACATTCCTGAATGTAGCTAGCGTTGATGTTTACTATTTGACACGATGAATTCATATATCCTCGTTTCAGGGTTGCGATGCATCGGTTCTTCTTGACAAGACCCAGGCCAATGAACAAACGGAGAAGTTTGGCCTCCCTAACATAGGCAGCCTTCGCGGGTTGAAGTAATCGATAAGATCAAGACTAAGCTCGAGGCCAAGTGCAAGGGTGTCGTCTCTTGCGCGGACATTGTCGCCTATGCTGGACGTGACGCCACCTACTTCCTCAGTAATAAGAAGGTATACTTTGAAATGCCGGCCGGCCGCTACGATGGACGCATCTCTTCTGCGAACGAGACCCTCTTCAACCTACCCCCTCCTTTCGCCGATGTCACGTTGCTCGAGGCTATGTTTGCAGCCAAGGGGCTCAGCCTTGACGAGATGGTCACCCTATCTGGTGCGCACACTGTTGGAATCTCCCACTGCTCGTCCTTCGGTGACCGTCTCCCGCGCAACGCCTCAGACCCAAAGGCCATGAACTCTAGGTATGCCAAATCTGTGACAAGAAAGTGCAAGAGCGGTAGCTCTACGGTGGATCAGGATATCTATACCCCTAATACCCTGGACAATCGTTACTACAAGAACGTTCTCAACCATGAAGTGTTGTTTACATCAGACGCCGCACTTGAGTCATCAAAGACAAAGTATTTGGTGAAACAAAATTTGAAGCCTTATTTGTGGGAGGCAAAGTTCAAGCAAGCCATGAGGAAGATGGGCGGCATCGGGGTGAAGACCAGCGCTAATGGGGAGATCAGAAAGAATTGTCGCCTTATCAACTAGCGACCTTCATGCAACGAAATCGAGACTATGGTGATGCATGCCTGGTCATCATGGCTCCTGGTGCTTGGAAACCGACCAGAATAACTTCATGGTTTTGTATGTACTATATTTTTTCTTTATATACTTTTTACTAAGGTTTTCATTCATTCTTGTTTTACATTTTATTTTACTGGAATTATTACATGTGTGCTTCTATTGATTAATTAATGAGAACTTTATTGTGTTTGTGTAAAGGGAATTTTTAATTAAATATGTTTTTGTCATCATTCACAATTAAGTTTTTTCCTTTACAAGCTTTGGACTGTGGTCATCGGTAACTCTGCAAATATATGGGTACATGTGGTTCACAGATCCGATTATAGATTTCAGCTTAATAATCCAAAAGGAACGATCAAAATAAATTTCATTTGTGCGAGTTTTATGTGAGCGCATGTGTATGTCTAGCTACTTAGCTAGCCCCTGCCCCCTGGTCAGAATAAGCCCATGGTTCTGTGTATGTTATTCCGGTAGGGTGGTCTAATCACGCTGCTGTTGCAAGCATGAGGAAGAGTTGCTGGATAGAGCTCCCTGTTTTGCGGAACCTGGATGTAGCATTTCATATGGTGCAGGACTAGGAAACAGAAGTCTCTGCATGTGTATATATGTATTCCTGTGATTCTAGACAGCAATAATGTCTGGAAAGATACCGTGTTGTGTAATTCTGGTGTTCGCTTGTAGTTTCTTGGTGATGTCTAGAGCGTATTAGTAGTGCCTTTCTTCTTCACTTTCTGTTCTTCAATTCTCAAGTTGGGATCTGTTCTCAAATCCTTGGTTTCCTTGTGCTGATAGTAATCGCCCCAAAATACATGTTGGAGTACGTAGGTGTCTGCCACAGTTATTTCAGTAAATAAAACCAAAATAGGCTGAAAAAAGAAAACAGACCCAGACCTTTTTCTCTCTTGCATTATGATTTGACATAGGTGATACATAATTGGGATGGCCTGTCTATTTGGATAGATTGACAGCCACATATTTTTGTGGTAAGGCTGTGTGCATTGCTGGATGCAAAGGGCCGGGACTTTGTTCCCATTTCGAAAAAATATATTTTTTGCGGTACTATAAGATTTTATAATATATATTTTATTTGAATTATGTTGAAGAAATGAGTCTAGCTCATTTAGTTAGGGAAGTGGATGTACAACTCAGCCGCTCAGGTTAAATCTAGCAACCTAGATTCAAATCTCTAGAGACATAGATTTAAGTTCTTTTTTTTTCAATCACTATAAGGGTTTTCCTTACGTTTTTCTTATTTAAAACATCATGTGTATTTAATATACAGTCATACCAGCAATCCACGGTTGACTATGGGGCCTATTTGGTTGCTTAAAAAAATGTTTCTTGTTTTTAGTGGGCCAAAAATCACTCGTTTGGTTGGCTAGGTCGCACGAAAAAACTGCATCGCACGAACTTTAAAGCGGCCCAAAACTTAGTCCGCGAGGAACGTTCAATTCGTCCGTTTCTCTGCGACAGGCGCTGGCGAGCACAAATTGGTCGGATTCGTGCGCGGGGAAAACATGGTGGAAAAGGCGAGAGCTCCCTGTTTAGGCGCAAAGTAGCCTCACCGCCCGCCATACTCGTTCAACCTCCAGCGAAAACGAAATTCCCTTTACCGAAGAAGGCAACGGTGGTGGCAGTGGTGATTTGGATCTGCGGCGGCGGCGAGCTAGATCTGCGGCGAAGATCTCCGGGGCCTTCTCCTGCAACCTCACCGACGCGTTGTCCAGCTGGTTTGCGAGTTCTAGATCTCCTGGAGCGGCCACCCGTCCCTGCCTCCATCCCCTTCGTCTCCGGCTTCGGGAAGATGCGGTCGGCTTCAAAAAACACTGTAAGCTCGAGCAACCTACTTCCACCCCTCCTTTTACTGGTTTAGCGTAGAAACATGCCGGTTTAGCTTAGATTCGTGCCAATTTAGCTCCTAATTTTGCCACATCAAAATGCCTAGGCCGAGAAGATATTTCTTCAAGCAGGTACCCTTGTAGTTGTAATTCAGGCATGGATGTTCTGTATACACGCGAGAGCCATGGGTGTTCTGTATGGGTGTTTAGGCATGGGTGTTTTGTATGGACCGCAATTTCTCAAAGGGTCAATAATTGGCCCATACCACGCAACAACTAATTTCACGAAAAACAACAAAGATACAAGTATGTCTAACACGAGATCGAAGTCTCTAGGAGAATTATACATTTTTATAGATAAAGTAGTTTAAATAAACAAAACAAAGAAAACATAGAATTGATAATTAAATTTTACAAGCCCTTAATCTTCATTATCAGATGGATTAAGGGCATCGAGGTGTTCCTAAATTGTCGAAAGCGCCTTGGCTCCCAGGTTGACTTAATCGCGTTGACATGTTCTCATTTTCCCTGCCTTGCTTCCTCAAGAGCGTTGTGAGACTCTTCCTCGAACACCTCGATTCCTTTCTCCTCGGCCAACCTTCACATCGAAGCCCTGAGAAACTAGCGTCCAGTTTGATTTACCGACCAACGCTTAGGAAGGTGCACATCGGGAATTTGTAGTGGCACCCCATGAACTTGCGGCCAGCATCTATGTTGTCGTATGTCACGAGGCGACGCGGGAATAGGACACAACCGCACTTCTTCCGCCACTTCTCATCGATGCCATTTCAGTAATTAGTCTCGATTCACCTAGGCACCTTTGTCATCCTCAGAAGAAAACCCCAATTATTTTTTAGTGAGGCATTAAACCCCAATTGAATCTAGATTGAAGAAAACATATTTGAGGAAAAAGATTGAATGAAAAAAGAAAGCATACGAATACCACCACTGCACTCCCTTTCATGCATGGCTCAACTGTTGATGACTCCGCCAAGGGCCGGAGATTTGATGCCTGGCGGGCGAGACTAAGGTTGTCAGAGAGGATGAGTGGCAGGCGAGATCGAGGTTGTTGGATAGGATGAGTATTGGTGGCCTCTTCATAAATACTCGATATTAAAAGAGCGTGCAGGTGGTGGGACACACCAGTCAACTAGTCATGTCTGAAAGAAAGCGTGACCCGTAGTTGATTTTTTTTTAGCAGGAAACCAACTTTTAACAATGCTTACAATGCCTGACTCAAATGTTTATGCCTCAATTCCCGAGCTTTCGACATTAATAGCGCGCTCTTTTCTAATACCATCCACGACACCAATATGTGTTGGTACGGACTCAGAATCACGCGCATAATTATCCAACTTCTTATTTAGTTTATGCGGAAGCTGTATATGCCCGAGACGAAAACTTCTGCGGGCGAGAAAGGCTTGTGCCGTCAAAATTTCAGCTCGGTAAGGTTTTTGTAGTGTATATTACATCAATTCTAAGTAGCACCCGAAAAAGCACACGCTAAGCAGATCTTTACCAAAGCCATATCTCCATAAGCATCCAAAGCTGCCTACTCATTGGTAGTGAAAAAGCAACAACATAGAAATGTTTACGAACGAAGCAAATACCCAAGAGCTGCTCGCCACAAGACATTCTCACCTTTCAGCATATTGAGAGAAAGAAAGATAGGAGTGGTTTCTGCCCTAAAGTAGGAAGAGCAAGCTCAACATGATAGCTCAATGTGTTCAACTCTTGCTAGACGGAACCGGCTCCTCTAATTTAGCTCTTGCAAAGTTAGGCTAATATAGTCGTTAGATCTAAAACAAGAGTCCAAGATTATGTACTGTAGATAAAAATACTGTAGACTTTGTACTGTAGCTAACACAATCTGGATCAGCCCTGTTTCTAACCTTGAACTGTTCACCAACTGTATAGTCAGATCTGAGCCATTCATTTACGATCCAATGGTAAATAACACACCAAGTCAGGGTACTGTAGCACGCTAACTTAGCAAGAGAAAAGTTAGAGAAGCTCGTTCCTTGCTAGACAGACGTGGCGGGAGAAAAATAATCCCTGAAGGCGCTGAGGCAACTCTGAATTAAGCTCAGGGAAGGGGTGCTAAGATGGTGTACTACATGCTATCAAGTTTGATCCTTTTCTGCTACTCCCCACCGAAACCAACATATGGTACTTGAAAGTAGAGAAACTCCTGAGCGCTTTATGAGCAAACAAATATACATTTTTTACATCCTATGTGTTTAGCAAGCCACGAGCGCATATCTCATTCCAGCTGCTTGAACTTCACATATTCGAAGTAATTGTGATGGCTCTTGAAATGAAACACACTCCAGCTTCAGTGAACACAACTTGCAAGAGCTAATGTTTGGATGATGGAACAGGTGTCATAGTACTCTTAATTTGAGTTTGTCATATCCAGCTTTCGTCTTGTACTTTTCGAATAGTTCTTGCATCGCAACAACGAACTGTTCATGAACCTCATTTATCTGTAAACCAAACCATACTGCACTTTAGAATCATAAACAATACATGATTCCAAAACTTGTTTTCACAGTGGTGAAGCAATAGAAACTTATAAAACACTGTCCCCAGCGATTAACAGATAAGACTTTGGTTCAGATAAGAGTCCAAAATGAGAAACAAAAATTCGTACCAATGAGGGGGTCCAACAGTGTCATTGTTTTATTGTTTATTAACAGAGAATTTAACCCATAGAATGCACAAATGACCGTATGGGTTATGACTGGTACATATCCTCTCATTTTCCAGTTATGTTTGATGGCAAAGCACATTCACATTGCTCAAAAAAAAAAATTGGTCGAAAGCTAGAAAAATAACAATCGTCGATAGAATACCCAGAATGATTCTCACCTCATCATAGGTAGGCTGAGGAATTTTCTTAACCTCAATTGGTTTCCCAACAACCAGATGCAACGGTGTGGCGAAAGGGATGGGGGTCCTGTGTTACAATGTGCAAGTTAGGCCATGCGAACTCTTGAATGCCAATAAAAATGCTGAACATAAATTATTTTCCGTTTACACAAATCAAATCAGTGGAAATGTACAGAAAAAAAGATGACATGTAGATGAACTGCCATACCCGAATTTACCCCAGAAGATAATCGGAGTAAACTTAATTGCTCTAGCAATCTTGAACATTAACTTGCCACCTGGCCGCCACCACTTATACACAGAGCCCTAATAGACAATATGACGAAGAATAAGCAGATTGAATACCATGAAATAATAATTTACTGACGGTGCAAACAAAGATTGAAAAGTAGATGAACTTCAGGCCATAAGATCTGCTAAACAATTTCACTGAATTTAGGGCGTATTCTTTCCAAAGTTAGGTAGCCTCTTCAAGTTTGCAACCGTCCACTCCCATCAGTATTTATTAGGCACCCATGAATGAAAGCAACAATATCGTGTATCATGTGGCAAGAAGTAGCGTTACCTGTCCGAAGCAGAAAACGGGGACTAAAGGAGAACCTGTCTCCATAGCTATCTTAACAAAACCTTTTCTTGATTTGAGAAAAACAACCTGTCAATTGCAAAATTTATTCATCACTATCACATTCACTGAAAATATATATGGTTGCACGTAGCGTGACACCTGATAAAATGCAATATTCTCATTGACCACGCAATAAAAAAGACAAGAAAAAAGCGCGGCAAACCTCTGAATCATGATCCATGTGAAGTATCTCCTGCACGCCTCCAGGCACTATGATGCAAGTGTAACCAGCACCAAGGTAGGAGTAAAAACTCTTCCTGGACGCAGGAACCAGGCCCAGCCACGTCCATATCTGCCTCAAGAACGGGGTGTAGAACACCTAACACCAACCAGACGCTCACCAGTTAAGAGCACAGCAACTAACAGCTTACTTGAAGACAGAATTCAATTTGACACGGACAATGTGCTTGTGGAGTAGCAAGGAAATCAGGGGTATGGTATGGTCCTCACCGCGCTGCTTGCAAGAACCTTTATCTTGGGCAGTGGCATGAATCCAACAAGGTCCATCAGGGCGCCCAAGCCGACGGGCAGAACAGAGTGGGGTTCATAGCCGAATACTGCAAGAAACAGAACAGAGTGAGGCTGCCATCTCTCTGCGCATCTTTTACTTGACTTTTTTAGCAGACTGAAAAGAGGTACTGCAGTAGATGTGATGATTCAAGCATCTGGAGATGGAAAGCTCACCGTAGGCTCTTTTGGGGTCAAAGGCTTGGTAGTCCTCCACATGTAGAGTGACGGGGAAGTGGCCGATGACGTTTTGGCTTACGAACCTGCAGCAGATGCGTCCTCCGGATGTGAGATCCAGCCAGCAATGCAGGCGGGTCGAGGAAAGAATCGAACAGGGAGGAGGGAGGAAGCGAACCTGGCGATCTTGCGGCCGATCCTGCTCTTGTCGCTGACGGGCACGAGCATGAAGAAGAGCTGCGTGCCGAGCACCCTGCACCGTCGAACACCAGGGTGAGCGAAGAGGGCTGGCTCAGTACGATTAACAGGCAGCAAAGAACCAAGGAGAAGGGGAAGGGGGAAGGGTGGACTGACATGGCGGCGATGCGGCGGGGGAGGAGGAAGAGGGAGGCGAGGAGGAGGAGGACGTTGAAGTGGATGGCCCCCAGCCAGAGCGCCAGCGCGACCGTGGTGCGCAGCCGCGAGTGGGACGTGGCCCGGAACACCGTCGTCCCGTCGGCCGCCGCCTCGGCCGCCCCGCCGCCGTTGCTCAGGCCGTTCCCCGCGTCCATCCCGCCCGACGGGGGGAGCTCCGAGTCCGAGGCCGGGGTCGGGGTAGAGAGAGCGCGAGAGGTTTCTTCTCGTGCGGAGCCCGCTTCTCCCGCGTCTGCGTGCGTCGCGCGCTCTCTGGACTCTCTCCGGCAGATTTTGTCCGCGCGCGCGGCGCGGGGGTGGGCGGGCGGAGTCGTCCACCTCGATCCTTCCTGCCTGCCTGCCTGGCAGCTTGGCCGTGCCGTGCCGCCGTGCCGATCCTCGCCGCGCGGCCAGCAGGCAGGCGGAGGGCCGTCGGATGGCGCGTCCCGCACACGCGGCCGCCTTTGCAGCCGGTGCCGTGCTCGTGCGCCGCTGTACGTTTGACCCTTTTTGCTGCGCCAAGATGGCTCCTTTGCTTAATCGCACGGCGGCGTGTCGTGTGGGCTGCACGGTCTCTTCGTTTATTGTTTTCCCCGCACGAGGAACGCGCGATGCCGATGGATGAACGCCCGGGCTGGGTATCTCCGGTACAGTACATCTGCAGTATTGCCTTGCAAAAACATGTGGAGTCCATCGATCCATCCCAGTGATTTACCGTAACAAAACACTCTTTCTTTCTTTCTTACGGGAAGACCCCAAGGTTTTGGAAACTACATTGCTCAAACAATGGTCTAACATTACACAATTTCATGAAGGACCCAGGAAAGCTAGAATGACAGTCAAGTCCCCACTCTTTGAAAACAGGGCCCCAACGAAAAATACAATTACAATCTAGTTCTTCTTAGCAGGACACAGCGTCGGCAACAACAATACCACCGGGGGACATGGCCGGGAGCATCAATGAGCCGTCATCTCACTACACTCTTGATCGGGGAAGTACAGCTCCTCATAAGTGGGATTCATGAACGAGAAGCGAAACTCTGGGATTCCGCCCGCTAGAAAACCTCTTCCTTCTTTAGATCTGAAAAATGAAAATAAGTAGAAGGACGTTAGTAGTGGGAAGACTTAAGTGACTAGAAGATCAGCGGACCAGGAGGAAAAAGCCGAGTCGCCAATGCACCACAAGCGCGGAGTGGCTGCAATCGCCATGGATAATTACAATGTAGTTTTCTTCGCCACACACCTGAAAACGTCGGCAACAACAATAACATCGGGGACATGGCCACTTAGGGTAGAGCTATCAACGAGCCTAGCATCGACACTAGTAGGAAAATAGCTATATGTGGAATGCCCTTTTGTGGCACACCAAATAACCATGCGCCATTAAAAAATTCAATAATTGCATTTCTGTGGCGCATAAACTCTCCATGCGCCACAGAAATCTGGTGGGCCACAACTAATTATTGAGTTGACCAATTCTGAGTATTTCTGTGGCGCATGGAGGTGCATGCGCCACAGAAGTTTTCTGGGTTTTTTGGCTCTCCATGCAAACCCCCCTTGGATCGCCTTTTTTAGCTTTGTAAAATATAGAAAAAAATAGATAGAAATTTCAAAAAATAAAATCCTTCGAGGTGCCCATGTATTATGTCATCTTTTACCACTGAGAATTAACAAACTTGAATTTCAACTTTTTTGCAAAATTCGTTGTGTATTGATAAAAGCTAGTTTATGGTTGCATACGAACTCGAAAAAAAACACACAATATATCAAAATGAGCAGGAGAATTCTACATCCAAATTTAACCGACTTAGTTTGTTCTAAAATTCTGAAATTAGAAAATTCGAAAAGAGTAAGATACATGGAAGTCGAGATTTTCACATAAAAATATATATCTTAGGTTAAGTTGGTCAAATTTACGACCTAGAGATACACATAAGACTAGTAAACTGAAACGGAGGGAGTAGTTCTATTTAACTTCCATGCTCGTAAAGTCCCGCCCCAGCTTCAGAAGTTGGGAGCTTGCATTACTTCGCCACCATGTCCATTGTTGTCAAGCTACCCTCCCCTCCACTCGGGTGCCTCACCACAGACAAGGACCATTAGCCGTGGAGCCCCGACCTCGCCATCCTCCTCCTCTTCCTCCTCCACCACCTCCCGGGCCCCTCCCTCCCTCCTCCTCCACCCACCTCAGCCACCCCACCTACCCACCCATCTCGGCAAATTTAAAAAAAAAAGCCGGGGGAAGTCAGAACCCCTAGATCTAGATGCGCCATTTTTAAATTCAAAAATTGTGGTGCACAACCGCTAGGTGCGCCCGAGAAGAGTTCTCTTTGGCGCATGCTTGCTTGGTGCGCCACGAAAGTTCTCTTTGGCGCATGCACCTTGGTGCGCCACGAAATGTCCCTTTTACGTGGCACATGGGTCCATGCGCCACAAATTCAAATTTTGTGGCATGGTGCCGCAGCGCATCCTCGGGTGCGCCCTTGAGTCCATGGTGTGCCAGCGACCTTTTCTGTGCAGTAGAAAGTGCCGGACCGGAGGAAAAACCGATCGCCAACGCACCCGACGTGGAGTGGGCACTGTCGCCATGGATAAGTTTGGCCGAGCACTTGGTTGATGGACGGATCCGAGCTTCACGAAGGCAAGCCCATCGACCCCGTGCTCGATTCTACGACAACAAGTTTGAATTAGACTAACCTTTAGATCTTCTCTAATTTGAGCCTTTCTTGAAACTTATTTAAGAGCACCGGCCCTCCTTCTCCATCCGCAACCCACGAGAGAACAAAAGGGAGAGGAGAGCTTACGAAGACAAAGGTCACTCCTCGTGGGCGACCAAAGGCCATTCATGTTTTGTGCAAGCATGGATGACCCCTAGCATAGGCAACCAAACGACCAAAATTTAAGTGGCACTTGGTAGGGGTTGGTGTGGTGGGCATCAAAATGTGACCTTAAAGGTGGATAATGCCGAAAATACGGGAGAGAACTCCATCCCTATGAATAGACAACGAACGATGGTTAGTTGATACATGCATTTTGCATCGGCCATTTTATATGGCATCGATCCATGTTTTACCCTAATATTATATATATGTGCATGATTATGAGCTATTTTTATCAGTTTTAGATGATTTACGGTTTCTTCAAGTCCTAGTGTTTTGGTATTCGTTTTGGGACGAGAAAAAACATCATTTTTCTATTTCGGGGGACCTTAAGGAACTCAAACAATTCACGGTAAAATTGTTGCTGCCAAAACCCACCGGGCAGTGGTTAAGCAACACGAAGAACCGGGAGGCTCCCAAGACTGCTGGGTAGGCCCTGGTCCCTCGGCGTCGTCCCGCAATGTTCCGACACACGCTAGAGGTTGCAAGGGCGTGCCACCTGACCCATACCTGGTCAGGAAGGTGTTGAATTCGCCCGATTAGTCTCACCGCATGGTAGACACGTAAACATTAAATACGAGCCCCGATCGGCTCTCGGGTTGCCCTGTGGATCGGAGCGCCGATTGCCCCATGGTTCACGTTGGGTTTACGATGACATGGGGATCTGCTTGATCAAAACAAAGTTAAACCAATCGACGACAGTTTAGTTTTCACCGCATGATCGGAACATCCTACACGTAGTTGAGCCTAGTAGACACGAAAGATGATGGAAAACTAACCCTAAAAGAGGCCTAAAAACCAACATTAAGTTAATTCCCGGAACAATCCCTCTTAGAGCTAACAAACTATACCTTACGCACTAACGGATCGTTCAACCCGTTTGCAAGGCCTAACCATACGGATATTAACTAATCCTTGAAGAACGGAGCAACTATATGATTGGATCTACAAACAACGAACAAGCAAGGGTCTTGCCCTTACACTGAGGATAGGTATAAGGGCAGCTAGATCGGGCAAACATATTCAACAAATATGTATAAGAAAAGCATCAATGCAAACCCAAACATCTACGATAAATGAGTATTTTCATGTCAACAAGCAAGCCCGAGCAACACAAGATAACGAATAAACGTGTACTTCCCTAGATCGCAAGATGCGATCTAGGCAGCATAATGCTTACCGGAAGAAACCCTCGAAACAAGGGGTGGCGATGCGGCGGATTTGTGTTTGTTGTGAACGTGATTGTCCTCCTTTCTCGATAACCCCAGAATTCATATTTATAGTCCAAGGGACTTTCTAATTCAAGCGTGCACCTACCGTGCACGGGTTAAGCTCTATCTTTTAATTCTAAACTAAGATGCAATCTACTATAATATACAAAGATACATGGGCAATCTGGCCCAACTCCACCGCAAAGCCGCTTCAGAGACACTCCACGTGTATATCCTTCAATCCCATCTCAATTAAAGTATCCCCGGTTGGCCAAAATACATGAGTGATAACAAAATAGCGAAAGTTTTTACGTCGAAGCAAGAGCTGGAAAACTAGATGGACAAGAGGGGAGTGGGCCCTACGTGGCCCACCTTCCTATTTGTGACATGGGAGGCCATCTAGCCCTCGCCCACTTCTCGCCCCTCCTTTTCTGAGGATGTCGTCTACTTAGGAAAAATGGCACGTCGTAATTTTAGGCGGCGGCGTGGGGAGAAAGTTGTCTTCTTTTCGGGAGATTGAAATTGTTGCTCATGGCATCCCGAGAGGAAATTGAAACCATCCTCATCACCAACTCCTCCTTGGTGTAGGAGGGGAGTCTTTTGATGTGGGCATTATCCTTCGGGTAACCAACATTAGACTACCTCCTCCGGCCCAACTACATTGAAAGACGAGATGTCGCCTAGAGGGGTGAATAGGCGTTTTAAAAACTCTTACAGATTTGGCTTGTAAGAATGCGGAATTAAACTAACGTTTATTTTACAAGCACAAATCCTAAATATGCTAGGCCCGACTAAGTGCAACAACAACAATTAAAGCTAAGCAAGATAGGCACAAGATATATGTAGCACGAGTGATAGCAAGATATATTTACTTCAACTGTGCTATCACAAGGAAAGTAAGCTTGGGTATAGAAATAACCGAGGAAGAGACGAAGATGTATTAGGTGTTCCCTTCCTTTGCAAAAAGGTACATCACGTAGAAATTGGGGGTCCCACAGAAGGATTACCTTCTTCTCGGAGCCTATCCCACGAAGGAATAGCCCCTTTCCTTATGGCTAGCTTTTCCTTTGTCGGAGATGGCAAGCCCCACAACCACTTCACAAGCTCAACGAAGGAGAAGCCTGAGAGCCCCTTTACAATATTCCATGAAGAGGTCATAGGGACACCAGCCAAGCCAACTAGGAGGTCACACTCCAAGAGTAACAAGCTCACGGTCTGTCACTCGAACTAATCGTGGTGGAGAGCTCAGCACTATGCAATGATGCCAAGCAAGAACACTAGAGGTGTTCAAATCCTTCATACTCAAATCTCACCAAAAACAACGAGATGCTAGGATGACATTAGATAGGAAGAATAAAGGAAATCAACAAACTAAGCTTTAAGATCTGAATCCCAAAGGTTCCCTCAGCAGAGGAGATGGATTGGATGAGGTTGTATAGATCCAGATCTCCTCTTTTAAATCTCCCAGAATGACACAAAATCATAGGAGGAAGGGAGGAGAGCAAATAAGATATTCAACAATGGTGATCAACGTATCTAAGAACCCTAAAAACAATGGGGAAGAAGCCCCTTTTATAGCCAAATGAAATATGACCCAGTGAGCCTGAACTTGGCAGTACCGGAAATTTTCCGGTACCCCACCCGGCATGCCGGGCCAGATACCGGGCTGCCCGGCAGCAGCACTCAGCATGCAGGAGCCACGCCCGAAAATGCAATAACTTTTGCATTCGGACTCCGATTTCGATGATCTTGGGCTCGTTGGAATCACGACAACGATCTCTACAACATTATTCATAGAAACATCAAAGTACAATCATTGAGTAAGAAAAATAATATAAAAGGTTTTGCCTATCTATAAAACATCAAACCAACAAAACCTCCAACCATGAAAACACAATACAAGATGCATACGAATTCCGTTTTCGATGAACTTGGGCTTGTTGTAAAGTTAGAAACAATCTCAAGAACCTTACAAACACCAAGAAGCAATAATATTTATGGAATGCAAAGCATACAAAGGGTTGAGCTCCCTAAGACGATGTGATCAAGTTACTCAACTGAAACTTGATAGTGTGACTATCTATCCTATAACCGGTCTCTCAACAACCATGATACCGATAAAGGAAAACCTGGCAAGGTCATACCTTTGCCTTGCGCATTCCGCTTGATCTTGATGATAACTCTTCAAGCTCCACTCAAGCCCGGAATGCCTCACTTGATCATTGTTGCTTCGTGAAGACTCACAATGCTCCCCCATACACCATGATGGGAAAGCTCCATTGATGCACATCTTCACATGACCATTATAACCAAATGGATGGCAAGCTTCAAGCATATGACCCTCTTGAGATGCTCAACTTGAACTTGCACGACTAACCTTGATGATGATCACCACTTGATGTGTCTCTCTCATGCATTCTCGTAGATCTCACTTGATGCATCTGTGGAAGATACCTAACACATAGGCAACCAAGGCAGTTCCTTAAAGTATAATTGACAAGAACACCATACCACATGACTTTGATGGCGTGTAACTCACCGTTAAGTTAGGGAACCCCAAGGAGGAAGGTATAAATCACTTACAGTGACAGGATTTTCTCAGAAAGAAACCAAGGTTCATCCGAGCTAGGAGGAGCCAAGAATGCGTTCAGAAGGTTGATGGTGGCAATGTGATGCGGGCGCAACACCGGATTCCGGCGCCAACTGGAACTACACAACACAACCAAAGTACTTTGCCCCAACTAAACACATTGAGGTTGTCAATCTCACCGACTTGCTGTAACAAAGAAACGTATCCAGTGGAAGATGTTTGCAAAGAAAACGGTAAAACAAGTATTTTATGCTATGGAAAGAATAGGACCGGGGTCCCGGTTCACTAGAGGTGTCTCTCCCATAGATAAAAGCATGTTGGGTGAACAAATTACGATCGGCCAATTGACAAATAGAGAAGAGCATAACAATGCATATACATGAAAGCATGGTAAATATAAGTGAGATTTAATTGGCGTACGACCAGTTAGACCGCCATCATTGCATCATACCTAAGAGTCCACCTTCAGGTTCTCGTCCGAACCCCCTCCGGTATTAAGTTGCAAAGCAGCAGACAATTGCATTAAGTATGAGTGCAGTAGTAATCAACAAACACATCCTTAGACATAGCATCAATGTTTTATCCCTAGTGGCAACAGCACATCACAACCTTAGAACTTTCAGTCACTTGTCCCCGGTATCAATGAAGGCATGAACCCTGCTCTGACATAATTACTCCCTACAGGGTTAAGAGTAAAAACTGGCGAGCCTCTACTAATAACTGGAGATGCAAGATCACAAATAACACATGACAATAGATTGATAATCACCATCATCATGTTACTCTCTATCCGCCGGATCCAGACAACACAACCTGTGAATTACATATAGATAGTCTTGATCATGTTGAGCAGCTCACAAGATCTAACAATGAAGCACAACAAGGAGAAGCCGACCATCTAGCTACTGCTATCGCATGGTCCGGGGGTAGACTTCTCACTCATCACTCAGGAGGCGATCATAAGCGATGAAGAGTCCTCCCAGGAGATGAATCCTCTCGGCGAGTGCGCAGGAGCTGATGCTCCAGAATCCCCGAAGAGATGGGATTCGCGGCGACGCGTCTACGCCGGGGTTTTCCGTGTGGCTCTCTTGTCACCCGGGGGTTTCGACGAGCTTTAAGTAGGCGGAGGGTCAGGGGCCACACGGGGGCCCCACACGCCAGGGCGGCGCGGCCAAGGGCCTGGGCAGCGCAGCCACCCCACAGCTTTCGTGGCCCCACTTCGTTATCCCTTCGGTCTTACGGAAGCTTCGTGCAAGAAATAGGACCACAGAGCGAAAGACAGTATTGAGAATATTTCTTTATAGGATTTACAGAGGAGCAGAAACAACTGACGCCCAACTGGCTCTTGGCATCTTGTTAATAGGTTAATTAAAAATACATAAATATGACATATAATGCGCATATTAGGTATCATCAAATAAGTAGCATGGAACATAAAGTATCAAATACGTGAGCGTGTGACATCCCAAGCTTGGTTCTGCTGGAGTCGACGAGTAAAGCGATAACAAAGATAATTTGCAGTGACATGCCATCATAATCTTGATCATACTATTTATAAACATATCATATTAGATAGTGATCAAAGAAAGCAAAGTGTGATAAACAACTGAATATCCTGTAAAGAACTTTTCTGAATAGTACTTCAAGACAAGCATCAATAAGTCTTACATAAAAGTTAACTCTAAAGCAATAAATCAAAGTAAGGTGTTGAAGCAACACATGAAGATTAAGTTTCAGCGGTTGCTTTCAACTTGTAACATGTATATCTCATGGATATTGTCAACATAAAGTAATACTCCCAGTGCAATATGCAAGTATGTAGGAATCAATGCAGTTCACACAAGTGTTTGCTTCTTAAGGTGGAAGAGAGATAGGTGAACTGACTCAACATAAAAGTAAAGAATGGTCCTTCAATGAGGAAAGCATCGATTTTTGTATTTGTGCTAGAGCTTTTATTTTGAGAACATGAAACAATTTGTCAACGGTAGTAATAAACATATGAGTTATGCAATTATATCTTACAAGTTGCAAGCCTCACGCATAGTATACTAATAGTGCCCCCATCTCGTCCTACTTAACTTGGACTACGGATCTTTGCATACCATGTTTCAACCAAGTGTCACAAAAGGGAGTACACTCCATGCACTTTGTACAAAGGTCTAAGGAGAATGCTCGCATTGGATTTCTCCACTTTTGATTATTCTCAACTTAGACATCTATACCGGGACAACATGGACATGGACTCCTCTTAAATTCATAAGCATGTAGCAAAGTTATTATTCTCATATGAGATTGAGATGTCCAAAGCTGAAACTTCCACCACTGGTTCATGGCAGTTAGCTGCCCAATTTTCTTCTCTAACAATTTTGCATGCTCCAACCACTAAAGTGATAGAGACCTTGAGACAAGACGGACATGCATAGCAACTCACATGATATTCAACAATGGTTGATGGCGTTCCCCAGTAAGCATGTTATCGTACAACAAGCAACTTAATAAAATATAAATTATAGTACATATTCAATACTACGATAGTTTTAAGGCTATTTTGTCCCATGAGCTATATATTACCAAAGGCGAATGATGGAATTTTAAAGTTTGCACTCAATTTGGAATGGCGGGTAAATACCACGTAGTAGGTGGTATGGTGGACACAAATGGCATAGTAGTTGGCTCAAGGATTTTGGATGCATGAAAAGTATTCCCTCTCGATACAAGGAGTTTGGCTAGCAAGGTTATTTGAAGTAAACTCAAGGATGAACAAGTCCAGCAAACTCACTTAAAAGACATATTGTAAACATTATGAGACCACCATCTTACTTGTTGTTCAAAACTCAATACTAGATATTATCTAGACCTTAGAGAAACAAATATGCAAATCAAATTTTAGCAAGCTGTATGTATTTCTTCATTAATGGGTGCAAAAGCTTGTATGATGCAGAGCTTAAACATGAGCACAACAATTGCCAAGTACATTATCAGAGACATTTTAGATTACTACATGTAGCATTTTCCAATTCCAACCATATAACAAATTATGAAGAAGAAACCCCAGCATGGAACATTATAATTAAAGCCTAAGGACATGTCCCTTATGCAACAAAGCCAGACGTCTCTCTCCCACAAAGTGAATGCTAGGACCATCTTATTCAAACAAAAAACAAAAACGAAAACAAACCGACGCTCCAAGTAAGAACACAAGATGTGATTGAATATAGTTTCAGGGGAGGAACCCGATGATGTTGTCGATGAAGAAGGAGATGCCTTAGGCATCCCCAAACTTAGACGCTTGAGTCTTATTAAAATATGCAGGGATGAACCAGGGGGCATCCCCAAGCAGAAACTTTCCTCTCTTGATCATATTATATCATTCTCCTCTCTTGACCTTTAAAACTTCCTTCACACCAAACCAAGCAAACTCATTAGAGGTTGGTGCATCATTAATAATTCACTCATTCAGGGGTGACACAATTATTTTCACTTCCGGACATTGCATAATGCTACTGGACATTAATGGATCAAAAGAAATAAATCCAACATAGCAAAGAGGCAATGCGAAATAAAAAGGCAGAATCTGTCAAAAACAGAACAGTCCCGTAAAGACGAATTTATAAATGCCATTAGCTTGCTCAAATGGAAAAACTCAAAACTAATGAAAGTTACATATCTGAGGATCCATTCGTAAATTGGCGATTTTTCAAGATTTTCTGAGAATTATGCCCAGATTCGTGACAGGCAGCAATGCTGTTTCTGTGCAGCGATCTCAAAACATCATCTTTGACATAGAAACTTTACTTGCCATAAAAAACATGATAAGGAGAGGTTGCTAGTAGTAAACAACTTCCAAGACTCAATAAAACAAAAAATTGCTGTAGAGGTAAAAACATGGGTTGTCCCCCATAAAGTGCTTTTCTTTACGCCTTTCAGCTAGGCGCAGTGCAAATCAAGTAACATCGAGTAGAAGCATCAACATCATAGCTTGTTCTAATAATAGAATCAAAGGCAACTTCATTCTCTTTCTAGGGAAGTGTTCCATACCTTTCTTGAGAGGAAATTGATGTTTAATATTACCTTCCCTCATATCAATAACAGCACCAACAGTTCGAAGAAAAGGGTCTTCCCAACACAATAGGACAAGATGCATTGCATTCAATATCCAAGACAACTAAAATCAATGGGGACAAGGTTATTGTTAACAGTAATATGCACATTAATCCTCCCCAAAGGTTTCTTTTTAACATTATCAAGTGAGATTAACATCCAAATAACAATTCTTCAATGATGGAGTCAACCATATCATAAATCTTTTTAGGCATAACGAAATACTTACTGGATCCCTAAGGCATTACATTTCAAAGTCATTGAATTTCTATTAATGATGGGCTCCCATCATCTTCTAACTTTCTAGGAATAGAAGTTTCAAGTTTTAGTTTTTCTTCTTCTAGCTTCTATGAGAGCATTTGTAATATGTTTTGTAAAGGCTAAATTTATAGCACTAGCATTGGAACTTTTAGCAAGTTTTTGCAAGAACTTTATAACTTCAGAGCTGTGGCAATCATCAAAATCTAAATCATTATGAACTAACAGCAATGGGATCATTGTTCCCAAGGTTGGAAAAAATTTCAGCAGTTTATCACAGTTTCAGCAGTTTTAACAATTTCAGGCAGTTTGTCGCTTTGCACTAGGAGTCATTGCTAACACCAATTATTTCACCATTGATAGTAGGAGGTGTAGCAGCATGTGAAGATTGGCATTACTAGTGGTGGTAATAGTCCAAACTTTAGCTACATTATTCTCTTTAGCTAGTTTTTTTTTTTCTTCTCTATCCCACCTGGCACGCAACTCAGCCATTAATCTTATATTCTCATTAATTCTAACTTGGATGGCATTTGCTGTAGTAGTAATCTTATTATCAAGATCATTATTAGACATAACTTTCAACTTTAAAAGATTAACATCAGAGGCAAACCTATCAACTCTAGAAGCGATAGTATCAATTTTATCAAGCTTTTCCTCAACAGATTTGTTAAAAGCAGTTTGTGTACTAATAAATTCTTTAAGCATGGCTTCAAGACCAGGGTGTACACTCCTATTATTATTGTAAGAATTCCCATAAGAATTACCATAACCATTACCATTAGCAGAAGGATATGGCCTATAGTTATTACCCGAGTTGTTCCTATAAGCATTGTTGTTGAAATTATTATTTTTAATGAAATTCACATCAACATTTTCTTCTTGAGCAACCAATGAAGCTAGGAACATTATTTGGATCAACATTAGATCTACCATTCTCAGCATAGACATAATCGCATCAATCTTATCTCCGAGAAGAGGTTTCTTCAACAAAATTTACCTTCTTACCTTGTGGGGCTCTTTCCGTGTGCCATTTAGAGTAATTTATCATCATATCATCAAGAAGTTTTTGTAGCACTTCAATGTGATGGACACACAAGAATTGCCTCCAGCAGCTGATCATCTTTGAAAGTCCAGCGAAGAAAAATTTAGTCACCGCAAGAAGGTTTGGATGATCATCCAAGTAGTGAGTCCATGGGTTGGCAATTCTTTACTAAAGTTTTCATTCTCTCCCATGCTTGAGCAACTTGTTCATTATAAAATTGTTTAAAATTCATTATGCTGCTTCTCAAAGATATAATTTTAGCTGGAGGATAATATCTACCAATAAAAGCATCCTTGCATTGAGTCCATCAATAATATTCTTAGGCAAAGATAGCAACCAATCTTTAGCTCTTCCTATTAATGAGAAAAGAAACACTTTCAATTTAATAATATACCATCACATCCTTTATACTTTTGCATTTCCACAAGAAGTTCAACAAGTATTGAATGGGCAGCAGCATCATCAGGACTGCACTAGAAAATTGTTCTCTCATGACTAGATTTAGTAAAGCGGTTTCATTTCAAAAATTACTGTAATAGCGCAGATGGAGCAATAGGTGTGCATAGGAAATCATTAGTATTTGCATTTGTGAAGTCACACAACTTATTATTCTTGGCCATTTTAGCAGCAGTAAATAAAGCAAACTAGATAAAGTAAATACAAGTAACTTTTTTTGTGATTTCGATATAGAGAGCAAGAAAAGTAAATAAAGTAAAACTAGCAACTAATTTTTTTGTGTTTGATTTAGTGCAGCAAACAAAGTAGTAAATAAAATAAAGCAAGACAAAAACAAGTAAAGAGATTGAGAAGTGGAGACTCCCTTGCAGCGTGTCTCCCCGGCAACGGCGCGAGAAAAAGAGCTTGATGGCGTATTTAACTCACACGTTCGTTGGGGAACCCCAAGAGGAAGGTATGATGCGCACGATAGCAAGTTTTCCTGAAAGAAACCAAGGTTTAGTAGTTGGGAGAATGAAGCACGTTGAAGGTTGATGGTCGCCGAAATGTGATGCGGCGCAACACCGGGGATTCCGGCGCCAACTAGGAACTGCACAACACAACCAAAATTACTTTGCCCCAATAGCAGTGAGGTTGTCCAATCTCACCGACTTCTGTAACAAAGGATTCATGTCTCCAGTGGAAGATGTTTGCAAAGAAAACAGTAAAACAAGTAGATTGTATGCTGGAAAGAATGGGACCGGGGTCCACAGGTCACTCTAGAGGTGTCTCTCCCATAAAAGATAAAAGCATGTTGGGTGAACAAATTAGATCGAACAATTGACAAATAGAGAAAGGCATAACAATGCATATACATGACATGGTAAATATAGTGAGATTTAGTGGGCATTACGACAAAGAGTACATGAGCCGCCATCACTTGCATCTGCCTAAAGTCCCTTCAGGTTATCGTCAGACCCTCATTAGATTTAAAACCTTGATATTAATAAGTGCGTAATGCAATCAATAACTACATCCTTAGACATAGCATCAATGTTTTAGCCCTAGTGGCAACAACACATCACAACCTTAGAACCTACTGTCACGATCCCAGGTGTCAATGAAGGCATGAACCCACTATCAGGCATAATTACTCCCTCTTGGAGTTAGGAGTAAAAACTTGGCGCCTCTACTAATAAAGGAGAGCATGCAAGATCATAAACAACACATGAACAATAGATTGATAATCACCATAATCATAGTGCTCTCTATCCATCGGATCCAAACACAACATATAGGATTACATATAGATGATCTTGATCATGTTGGGCAGCTCACAAGATCAACAAAGAAGCACAACAAGGAGAAGACGACCATCTAGCTCCTGCTATGGACCCATGGTCCTGAACTACTCACTCATCACTCCGGGGGCGATCATGGCGATGAAGGGTCCTCCGGAGATGAATCCCTCTCCGGCAGGGTGCCGGAAGAGCTTCAGAATCCCCAGAGATGGGATTCGCGGCGGCGTCTCTGTAGGGTTTTCCGTATCGTGGCTCTCTTGTCTGGGGGGTTCGCGACGGAAGCTGGGGAAGTGGCGGAAGGGCAGGGCAGGGGGCCACACGAGGGCCAGGGGGCAGGGCAGCGCGGCCAAGGAGCCCGGCCACCCGCCTGGCTGCCTCGTGGCCCCACTTCATTAGGTCTTCGGTCTTCTGGAGCTTGGTGCAAAAATAGGACCCTGGGCGAAAGTTTCGTCCAATTAGAGAATATTTCTTTACTAGGATTTTTGAAACCAAAAGCAACCAGAAAACAGCAACTGGCTCTTCGGCATCTTGTTAATAGGTTAGTTCGAGAAGAAAATGCATAAATATGACATATAATGTGCATAAAACAGGTATCATCGATAAAGTAGCATGGAACATAAAGTGTCGATACGTTGGAGCGTGTCAGACTTCCGTGGCACATTCTGCATGCTTCATGTGTTGACCAAACTTGAATCTATTCTTCACTCTTTGTATTGGTCAACCTCGTATCTTCTCATGCTCTATCATACTATCTTGGGGTGTATATAGAATTCTTCATTTGTTTGCATGCTCTAAATCTTAGTCAACCATAGCTCAACTTATGAGACTATCATGACACCGACTTAGAGCCATAACTTAAATTCTTCACTTGGAATCAAGCACTCAAGATCTTGATCATTCATTGCTTATCATATAAGCTAGAGCGTGGCTAATATTGAGTTCCACAGAACTCTATCTTCATTTCTTCTTCTTGATCATATCACATATATGTCTTCTGATCGATGATCTTGATGCCAATACTCAAGGTATATCTTTTATCTTCATGACATCTACTTGAATCCAACCCATGGACTACAAGTAGTACCTATGAAATATTTTTTTCATATAAACTCAATGAAAACATTAGTCCATAGGGGTTATCATTAATACCAAAACCACATATAGGGGCAATATACCCTTACACCCATGAAGATTTCCCAACGACCAAGGTTGGCCTATACGTCGGTTCCAGTAAAGGAGACTCGCCCGAAGAAGGATTCTTGACGAACAAGGCAAGAAGACGCTATACAAGGAAAGATTAGAATAGATATATTTGTAACTTAGTCGAGTCCGGACAGAACTCTTAAGACCTGGCCTACTACGTAAAAGCCAGGAGAGGGTCTGCCGAGACACAACTTCAACACATATCACCACAAGTCAAGAGCTAGAACCCTAGAATCTTAGCCTCTCGCGAGACAACCACCACAACCTATCGGCTACCCCATTGTAACCCGATATATTCGATAATCAATACCAGACAAGCAGAAAGTAAGGGTTTTACTTCATCGAGGGTCCCGAACCTGGGTAAATCTCTCTCCCCATTTGTTTGGTATTCGATGTCTCTTGTCAGCCTGCAGGATTTCGTCAACCCTAACCCATCATGGTGGGCATTGTCGGGGAGCACCCTCGTCACTCCATCAACATCTTCACCATCTCCATCACCATATCCATCTCTGAGATCAACTTCACCTCCTCACAATTTGGGTAGGCTGGAATCCTATGCCGTCTGTGTAATATATCTATGCATGATTGTACTTGGATATTTGAGATTATTTGGTGGTGAAGTTATACTTTTAGATTGTGTTGTGTTCATTATGTGAGTGATCATGTTCATGTTTAAGAGTTGAGAGTAGTTCCCCACGTTCTTGAGGGCATATGATGTCATAGGCATGATTTTATATAATTTGGGTTGAGTATTTGATTAGTGTGTTATGCTTTGATGTGGTTTTATGAAGATATTATGTGAACATTTACAAAGGATTAATTTGTCAATGCCTACGGATTGAGACTAGGGTTTTGTTGGAAGTAGAGGGAGCAAGTAGATCTCGAAGGTTTCAACGGAAAGTACTCGCTGATTATGAAAACTAAGGTTCTGTTGACAATAGATTCGATCCTTTCTTCGTCCCTCGACTCCCCCTTATATAGAGGGAGGAGCCGAGGGTTTCGTAATACACCAAGTTACAGAGTTCGGGAGGGTTTTGTACCCATCACGTAAGATTACAAGTCTCTATATTTCCTAATACAATCTATCTTTCCTTAACACTAAATGGGCTTCCGAATCTTCTTATTCTTCGAGTCCTGGGCCTTCAGTAAACCCGGGTACCATCTTTGGCCAGGCCCGGGATGCTATGTCGATAACCCAGAGATTTTCTTGAATCGAAAGAATCGGGGAAAATCTCGAACTTTACTCATTACATAACCTTTCACGATGTGCAAATATTATTTTGTATAGGGATAACAGTAGTTGGGGCTAGTTCATCCGACGGATCAGGTTAACTGCTCCAGTGGCAATCCGCAAAAACCTACTTCAAGATCACGTCCCTGGACATGATCTCGGGATACGGGTGTAAACTTCGACAGGTGCCGCTTAAGGTCTTACCATTCTGTCGAGTCCCAGTCATATTTTATCGGGTACCTAACGCGTCTGTTAGGATTTTCTTCGCATTTGTTGATACGGAAAAAGTAACAATCCATAAATCGGAGACGGTGCCACGCCCGCACAAGAACGGATCTGGGGTCTTACCTTCGCAAAGTTTTCGGCATTCAAGAGATTTATTGACTTCTAGCGCTACGAGAATATATTGGCCGAGTGCTTTTGAACAACAGGAATAGCACATTTTATCGAGTCATATTTGATGACTTATTTTGTCTTCCACGATGGGAGTATATGTAGAGTTATTTGTATAACTCAAATATACTCACTTCCTTTTTCTTTTGATCAAAATTCATCGGGCACACGAACAGCAGCGTTCCCGATGGGAGTAACCGCTACAGCCAAGAACTTGTGCTTAGGTGTAGGCCCCACTGGTCTTAATATTACTGCCCACTATATTGAAGTAATCCTTCCCGATTTTTCATCTATCGAATTACGCGTCCAAACGCTCCCGGAGTAGCGAGGCTATGAACAAATGCTTGCATTTGAGTGGAGCTCTCGCCATTCTATCTTGTCATATTTTTGACTAGAAGTTTTCTATTTTCCAAAAGCTTTGAGCATTTGGGCAAAAACTTGTATTTGATCAAAGCTCTCAAAATAATCTTGCGTTGTCGATATTTTCACCGAGTTTCGTAGTCGAGTTTTCTTTTACCCCGGTGACGTCATTGCGATGATAGCCACGATTGCATGTTGAAGCATGCGAAAACCGGCTTGCTCTCCTTGCCTCATGGGTCAGATCCCCCATCAGATGGACACGTCGTGCAGAGTGGGGGACACACGTCCTCCACACTTTTACGCTACTGCCTGCTTGTGCGTCTGTCTTTTCTTTTCTCGGTGAAAATCCATTTTTACCCCTTGTCCACGTGTTATCAATTTTTCTATCCAACGGTTGCGTCGATTCACCGCACCTCTATTTAATTCCATCATCTTCTTCCTATGTCACTTTCGCTCACGCCGCCCACTTCTGTTCCTCTGCAAAAAATCCTCCAGTGCTCTCATCGCTTTGTGCGCTCCTCCAAGCTCGTGCTGTTCTGCTCCATCCTAGTAGAAATCATCACCCTCGCGATACACCCAGCACAGCGCTCCAACAATCCCCAATGGCCAGAAAGTTTGGAGTGGGTGAGATCCAAGATCTCGAACCGGGGACATGAACTGCTTTGAAGAGAGGCTGGGGTTTACCAAGAAGAAGGGCTGTGCGCTTCCCCACGAGGAAAGCTACCCATCTCCTCCAATGGAGTACCGGGTTAGTTTCGTGTTGATCATCTCATCCGCGGTCTTTCCCCTCCTATTCATGAGTTTCTTGCGGTCTTCTCTTTGTTTATGGGCTTCAACTTCACCAGCTGATGCCCAATTCTATCTTGCGTGTCGATTTTTATCACATTGTGCGAGTCTCTCGGAGTCCAACCTAATTGGGCTATGTGGAAGCGCATCTTCTGCCTCCTCCGCCGTAATGGCTCCCACGACGTCGCCTATAATATTGGCGGCATCGTTATCTGTGTTCGTCCTGACGTCGATTTGATTACTTGACGTCCAAATTCCACGATTCCGTCCAAGGGTGGCGCAGAAGATGGCTGTATGTGCAGAAAGCTCGATTCAATGGAGTACAACATCGCCCCCTTCGATGGAAAAACCAAAATTCTTCGCCGCCGCTCATGCCGGGATGCAGGCCTAGAAGAAGAGAAATTGGCGAACGAAGCGGTGACTCGCGGCCGTGAGCTTCGAGTACCCGTGGCAAGGAGCTATGGTTATCAAATCTGACCTACTTCCTTAAGTTAGGTGCAGCCTCTCCAAGCTGAAAAATCCCTTTGGATGTATGCTTTGGTGATGAAGACGTCGAGAGGCTCTCCACGGATTTTCCACCAAGGACTTGGAGAAGCTGATCCGAAGAAATCTCCAAGCTTAGCAAGAAGGACACCGTTCCATCTTCTTGCAAAGTTAAACCATTTTGTAGCGCCAATCCTCTTCCTGAGGTAATTGATCTTTGCGTCTATTATGTTGTCTTGCCAGATTTTTCCTGTCGACCACTTTATTGATGACGAAATATAACTGTTTTGTCGATATTTTTTATATTCCACAGGGTCATCTTGTTTTATCTTCTCTTCCTCCCCTTCCCGAAGGTGGGGGGAGACGTATCATTGTCACCGACGACAACCAGGGTGCTTCTCGCCCTGAAAGTGGAGTCGGGGGTTCCCAGAAATCCGCGGCTTCACTTGAAAAAGAGAATGAAACAGAGGTTACTTCGTCGACATGCTCATCTCTCCCTGCTGCTTCTCCAAAAGGCAAAAGGAAGAGGGTGAAACTATAAAACTCTGGCACATGCCAGCGATACTTCCGTGCTGAAAAGTGTGCACCCAATGCGAGGAGAAACCTTTGGCTCTTGTAAGTTTTTTTAATACCTTTGTATTTTTCTTTTGTGATGCTTTTGAAGTTGCTATTTATCACATCGCTATATTTATTGTAGTGACGATGAAAGGAAGATGCACCCTATTGACGGGCTGCTCGAGGCGGAGGCTCACGTCTCGTACTGTGTCTCGAGCTCGTCGGGATAGAAGCGAAACTTCACCTCCTCAACAAAACCATGAACATCCAACACCGGTATAGCCCAGGGCTCCCGAAGAGAGCCAGGGTAGAATCAACCGAGGAACCAACCATAGTAGCTAGTTGTTCCTCGGTTCCTTTGATGGAAGAAGTAAGTTATCTTCTTTGTTCTGTATTGGCTTCATTGTTCTGAACTTCCCTCCGTTTTTTCATGGTGTCGAATTTTTCCACTTCTTATATTGATCCTCTTTTTATGATCTTTCTTTAGCCTTTCATGAAGGAACTTATTCGTTTCGGTACCCAATTTATCGAATGCAGCGATTATACCGGCAAACATGAAGGTACCTCCTTTTCTTTGTCCACACCTGTCCCGAGTATATCATGTCACTATTTTGTTGTGTCGCAATGCTTATCTGTCTTATGTTGTGGAGAAAAACTTGCCGAAAGTATGAGCGCGGCGACGCTCTTGCTGCGAGTTAGAGCAAGCGAGGCAGCACGTATGAAAGCCGAAGCTAAAGCTGCTACCGTCGAGGTTCTTCAAAAAAGACTCGACGACGCAAAAAGGGCTCTGGAAGAAAATGTAGCTCAGCATTCTGCTCGTGAAGAAGAAATCCTTGGTCGACTGGAATCGCAGAGGCGACGTTTTGTTAGTAAGTGTTCACACCCATGCTGCTTTCTTGCGTCGTGTTTTGGCCTCTTTTTCCTTTTAGTAACTCTATTTTATGCTTTAAGCAGGGAGAACACACCAAGAGTACGAGCTGGAGAATCCTGAAGATGACGAGCTTCTTGACGCGCTTTCTCTCCTTGAAATCCATAGTACGGAAGCTCGTAACGGCCTAGCTGAAGCTGAAGCTAGCCTGTCGCGGCTTTTCCCTTATTTTTTCAAGAAAAAGGAAGAACCCGCAGTCTTTATTGATCTCGCCAAGTGCTTCACTTCCAATGAAGACCTTGGACTCCAACTTCGCCAAGAGGGACTAAAGGTTGGTGTTGAAGGTACGATGGCCTTGATTGCGAAGAGTCAACTGCTCTGTCAGTAGTCGAGGTTGCAATACGGTCAACGAAGAAATGGCGATCGCTGATTAAAAGCGGCGAAGCCCAAATTCAGAAGAAAATCCTTTGCCACCCTTCGACTCAATGACTCTGCTCCAAGTTCTTCAAAGGCGGAGGTCAAGTGAGACCACTTTGCTTTTTCTTTTAGTTTTCTCTCTCTTTTGACGCTGTCGTCGTGGCGATAGTTTGCTCCAATAGTTGTCTAGGGTCCTTCTTTTGTAATAGACATGTACATATTCTGAGAATGAATGGAAATCTGCTGCTCAATAGTGATGTCGAAAATTATCTTTCGGTTGATTTTTGACTTAATAACTCATCGACTCCTGGTCCTTCCGGTTTCCTTCATCTCGTTGGAAAATACTGTCGCTGTAATTATTGAAGATTCTTCGATAAACTGACATAGGACAGAACTTCGACAACGGCACCTTGTCACGAAGAAGCGGTCACTTGCCTTATGGAACAATCTGGAAATCACCAGGGAGAAAGGTTACCTCCAACAAGCTCAAGATGCCATAGGCGAAGGACTCCGCCGTTCTTGAAGGCTGCTTTGCGACTAGATCTCGAAGGAATTTTATGCTTCAGCTGGCGACAGATGCTAGCTTGGATGGCGGGTGTGCTTCATTATACTTTGTCGTGCTTTTATTTTCTTTTTGCTTGTCTCTCGTTTGACTGATTCTTTCAAAAATAGGTTCCTTCTTGGATACTACTGAGGAATGTAGACGATGTCGAGCTGATCAATACCTTCTTCGGCTTAGCATGATCATGGTTCAAGTGCAGGGCACGCACAAACGGACTCGCAGATCGTCGAGTTTGGGATGTAGCGCTTCAGGTTGTGATGTCTCGACTTTTGGCACAAGGACATCTGCGGTCTCTGGCCTCCTGTTTCCTCGTAATAAGATGCCAGAGACCCTTCCTGATTTGTTCGGGATGCTCCTCGGGTCCACGGCTTTGTGCGGGCCCAATTAGCTGCTGGCGCAAGGTTTGCTATGATCATGATCAAAATCTGCTACCCAAAGTTAGACGTGGTCAAGTTGTTCCAAAGTGTTTGGCCAAGATGGCGAAGAAGAGAGGAGGAAGAACTTCAGAAAATATGACGACGTTGTGACCCTGTTGCCGGAGATATGATGGATGAACTTCTTCGGATGGGCCTAAATTCTTCGTGAAGGGCAGCTATCTTGAACATAGCACTACGCTGCCAATAAACAATGAACGTCGGACGATAGATAATATGGGTAATCCTTGAAGGTTTGTTGCTCCAAGGATTGTATCTTGTGTATAGTGGACATAACTTATATTGTAAAGTCACTATATTTCTGTTTTTCAATGCTAAGCCCCCGGGCGTTTTGATGGCGATGTTTTTTTTTATAATGCGAGGTTGTCCCAAGGCAAGATAAATTATATTTGTGCACTATTTTTGCGGGTACGAAAACCCCGAGCTTTATCTTGATCGCTACTTGGCGACGTATTTTTGTTTGGCGAGGTATTTTATACCAAGGCGAGATTTTTTGCAGATTGTATTTGTCGATATTGTGTATATATATATTGTATCTTATGGGTAGAAGCCCCCGGGCACATTCGAAAGATATATAATTCCTATCTTTATTATATTGCAGCACAGCGAGCCCGCCTCATTAAAACCTTTCCCGGCCCCACTCGGTGCCCAGAAAAAGGAAAAGAGTGCGTCGGAAAACTCGCGGGCGTTTGGTACATTGTATGTTTACAGAGACTATATTTCGGCATCTAAGTATAAAGCACGAGCTGCGCACGTTCAGTTTGGCTCGCTTAATCCCCGTCTTCTTAATATGATTGTATGCTCTCCTTCGATTATACCTTCAGCGATGTAAAGGTCCAAGCCACGGTGACTCGAGTTTTCATGACTTTTTGATTGAGTTGTAAAACCAAGTCCCCAACTTGAAAAGATCTCGGTCGCAATCGTCGAGGCGCGGTAGTTTTGAGTCTGTTGGTATTTGGCGACCTCGTGTGAGTACTTCATCTCGACCTCATCAAAGTGCGTGGAAACATCATCTCCAAAGCTCTTCTCGAAGTTTCTTCATATTCCGTAACTCTTGGAGAATCATGCTCTATTTCTATCGACAATCTTGCTTCAGCTCCATGGACCAGGAAAAACGGTCTGCATCGCCGTGTTTGGTGTTGTTCGAATACTCCACAACACGCTTGGCAGCTCCTCCGCAAGTATGCCGAGCTTTTTCCAATGGTCCTAGCAGGTGCACTTCTTGATACCATTGCAGATGATACCATTGGCTTTCTCGACTTGACAGTGGGTCTTGTGGATGTGCAACAGACGCAAAGCTCAATTTAATGCCCACTTGCGCAATATGCTTTGAACTCCTTGGATGTGAAATTGCTGCCATTATCTGTGACGATGCTATGAGGGACTCCAAATCGAAAAACGATACTCTTGACAAACTTGACTGCGGATGCTCCATCTGGTGAGTTTATTGGCTTTGCTTCTATCCACTTTGTGAACTTGTCGACAGCTACGAGCATATACTCGTATCCTCCTGGCGAAGCTTTGTGCAGTTTTCCCACCATATCGAGACCCCATTGGGCAAAGGGCCAAGACAATGGGATTGGCATCAGTTCTGCTGCCGGGGAGTGAGGTTTGGCGACGAATCTTTGGCACGTGTCGCAAGTTCGCACTATTTCCTTTGCATTCTAAATTGCTGTTAACCAATAAAATCCTGCCCTGAAGACTTTAGCTGCAATAGCTCGGCTGCTTGCGTGATGCCCACATATTCCCTCGTGTACATCTTTCAGGATGATCCTTCCTTCTTCGGGTGCGACACATCTTTGTAGCACACCCGAAATGTTTTCAGCTGTACAACTCCCCTTTTATCACGAGTAAAAGCTTTAGATCGCCTAATTACTCGCCTTGCTTCAAGCTGGATCGTCGGGTATTGTTTTCCTTGAGATGTATGATATGTACGCCTGCATCCACATGACTGGTTCTGTTCCTCTTCTTCTTCTTCCATTGATTCTTTGGTAACACTCGAAGGTTTTTCTTCCTTCTCCTTCTTCTTTATTTTCATTGGCTTTGTTGATCTCTCGCTTATTTCTTCCCAAAACACGCCTGGAGGATGGCGAGACATTGTGATCCGATGTTTGCAAGAACATCGGCTTCATCATTACTCAACCTGCGATGTGGTTTACCTAGCATCCATCAAACAACTTTTCTAGCTCATTATACATCTGTATGCTATCATACTCTCGTTAATTGCATCACATTGATTCATGACTCTTTGTGCTACCAGCGCGAGTCACCGAAGATTTTTTAGTCGAGTTGCACCACAAGCTTTCGCTATCTTCATCCCGTGTATGAGAGCCTCATATTACGCTTCATTGTTGGACGCGTTTGGAAACGTCCGTAAGACATACTTCAATTTGTCGCCTTCGGGTGATACTAGTATCTTTTGCTCCCCGCGCCTTCTAACCTTTGGACCCATCAAAGTTCATAGTCAGGTTCTCGATAAATCGGGAGGCCACTGTGTTTGTAGCTCCATCCAAAAGCTTTGCAATAAAATCTGGTAGAGTTGCGACTTTGTGCTTTTCTTTTCTGCGTACGTGATGTCCCGAGGGAAAGCTCTATTCCCCAAAGGAGACACGACCCGTAGCTTCTAGGTTGTTTAATATATTTGACAGAGGAGCTTCATTGACCACTATTATCGGGTGCGCCGAAAATAATGTCGCAATTTTCTTGTTGTCGTGAATACTCCATATGCACCAACTTACGTGACAGGGGTACCGCTGTTTGAGGGCGACCGTGCTTACTAATGAAATATGCGGCCTCATGCTCATGGAGCTTTCCTTCTTCCTCTCTTCGACTACCAAAGCCGTGCGACCACGAGGTGTCACTGCAATGTATAGCAGGAGAGGTTCCTTTTCCTTCAGCGCCACCAAGATTGGTGGTGTCAAAATCTCTTGAGATTCTCGAAAGCTCTGTCTGCTTCCTCGTTCCAGTGAAATTTCTCTCCTGTTTGATCAATGCATAGAAACGGCGGTATCTTTTCTCCCAACTGGCGACGAATCTGCTTAGCACGGCTTCAATCGGCCTGTTGTATTTCTTTTAATTTTGTCGGCTTCCTCATAGTTACGATGGCATGTATTTTTTCGGGATTGGCTTCAATCCCTCTTGCTGATACTAAGAACCCGAGAAGTTCTCCTGCAGGAACACCACTTTGTCGGGTTCAGCTTAAGGCAGAACTTGTCGAGGTTGTCGAAGGTTTCCTTCAAATCTTCGATCAATGTTGTCCCCTTCTTTGATGTTATCACGACATCGTCAATGTAGACTTGTACATTTTTTCCGATCTGTGTTGCAAGGCACTTTTGCATCATCCGCTGATATGTTGCTCCCGCGTTTTTCAAACCAAAGAGCATTGTTTTGTAGCAGAACACGCCGTAAGGTGTTATGAGCAGCTATCTTGGCTTCATCATCTTCTTTTAATCTGATCTGGTTATAACGAGAGGCGTTCAAGAAGGAAAGACGTTCACATCTTGCCGTGGAGTCGATGATTTGGTCGATCCTTGGGAGGGGAAAGTGATACGGTTTATTGAGACACGTAAAGTTGACACACATGCGAAGGACTTTCGTGTTTTCTTCGGCACCATCAGGTTAGCTACCCACGTGGCTTCTTTAGATATCTCTTTAATAAAACCATCATCTTTGAGTCGATCTATTTCTGATACCATAACTGCGGTTTTGGTTCCAAAAACTTCCCATAAAAGGTTGTTTGATTGGTCTCGAGAGGATCCAAGTTGAGGTGGTGCTCGGTAAGTTCCTGGGTACACCTGGCATGTCAGCTGGACACCATGCGAAGATTTCCAGTGCTCATGGAGGAACTCGACGAGTGCGCTTTCCTATGCGAGATCCATATTTGTTGCAATGGATGTCGTTTTCTTTGGGTCTGTCAGGTGGATCTGTACCTCTTTTGAATCCTTGGCAGTATTGAAGGTTGGTTCCTTGAGTGGCCTCCTCTGGCAGCACATCATAATCAGTGAACCTTGGCGCCATATATTCTGCTTGCATCCCAAAAGTTTCTGACAGTCGATGAAAATCCTTGTCGCACTTATCAGACAGCGCGAAACTCCCCTTAATTGTGATAGGTCCCTTGGGTCCAGGCAACCTCCACAATAGGTACATATAATGAGGTACCGCCATAAACATGGCATATGCTGGTCGTCCCAACAAAGCGTGATATTGCGACGGGAAATCCACAGCTTCAAACTCCAGTTATCTATCATGTAGTTCTCTGGGTCCCAAAGCGAGATATCGAGATTGATCTTGCCCGGCGGATAACTTAGCTTTGGTGTGATTCCATAGAGCGTGTATCGGTTGGTTTTAGGTTTGCAAGGATATGTTCATGCTTCCTGTATCTGCATACATAAGGTTTAAGCTGCTACCACCATCTATAAAAACTCTCGACACGTCAAAGCCGGCCAATTCTGCGGGTAAGATGAGTTCCGATTGTCTGGTCGAGGAACTTGTGGATGATCACAATTGTAGTAATGTCTTGCCCGACCAATTTAGGTACTCAGTCGTTGGTGGAGGCATCTTCTTTGCCATGAACACTTGCCGCGAGATTACTTTCTGAGCTCTAATGGCCCTTCTGAATCATCGAGACCGCACCGTTGGAGTTGGGATCAACATATGGAGGTGGATGTGGTGCTGCCGCTATTCTGAGTTGGTGCCGATTTTCGTCAGTAATTGCAGGAGGAGGTGGGAGGTGAATCTACTCCTTATTTTGAGGTTTGTTCATTAGCAGGCATTTGCAATTCTATGACTCGCAACATTGCACGAAAAGTGCAGTCTTTTTGGGAGATGCCACGACTGCCTCTTTCCGTTCTTTGTTGAGATAAAAGTGCATCGACATGGTCCGTCCATCATCCTCCTCAGAACATAAGGTCTTTGAAACCTTGGTCACTACACACTGTTACCACGGAAATCTACCTCTATTGTAGCCTTGTTGCTCATTACTCCTTTGGTAGTCATCTCGATTATTCCCTCCGTGTTTCCTCGGAAGCCGGCCGATATTTGGCCGAGCATCGTTGTTGTAGAGCTGGCGAGAAAATGGCCTTCTATTTTGAAAATTTGGACCCGCGATCCTCCTCCGGCGACCTATGTCGCTTGTTATAATCGCATCTTCTCCATCTGCCCATATGTTTGCTATCTCCATCAGTGTTGATATTGTCTTAGGGTTGGTTCTCCCTAAGTCTTCGACGAAATCTCCCGTCGAATTCAGCTACGGCTTAACGTCTATCGCTCTCGTCGGATATATCCTCTGCCGAGTTTTTAATGTTCCACCTCCGTATATATTTTCTCATCGACTCGTCATGTTTGCCGACACGCCCTCAACTCTTCCAATGACGCGAGGTTTCTTGCGGGTGGATCGGAAGTTCCTTACAAGATATCCTCAAAACTATCAGTGGCATCGTGGAACACAGAAATTTCTTTTCCAAGATCTTGTGACACCCTCCAAGTGAACTTGGATACTTTGCATGGTTGTTGCTCTGGTTCCTCCTACTAGCTTTACCATCTCGAGATAATCAACTATGAGCCAATCCTCGGGATCCTGCCCGAGGCCGTCGAATTTTTTGAAATTTTCGGGTAACTTAGCCCCTTTCGGAATGCGAGAGTCTTTGAACTCGTCTCGTAAAAGCACGGGAGCCACACATATCTTCGTCAGGCAACTTCGTGAATGCTGATGTTCTCTTCTTTCTTGTCGCGCTCTATCCACCCTTGATTGAGCCGTTGTGTCTCTTGCTCCACTTGCTCTTGGTGGGTCTTGCACCGCTGCGGTGGGTCGTGGACTATTTTGCCTAGGAGTTCCTTCGGGGGGCGTAGCTGCGAACGCTATTCCCATAACTCCAACTCCAGCCATTGCCATATTAAACAATGCTTCTCTCGGGTCCCCAGGGGGTGGTCTTAGACGCGAGGATGTAAGCTTGCGTTGCCATGTATCATGCTTCTAGCGTTTTCGGGATGATATTTCCTCTTGTATCAATCATGAAAGACATGTCGAGATTTTGAATTATATTTCCTCTCTCTTCTTCGGTATATTTTGTAGCCGGATCTTGCTCTCCTCCGGCGTCTCTATGGCTTGTCTAGCAAAGTTCCCGATTGTCAGTAAGGCTGCCTCAAGCCTTTCCCTTGATCTTGTTGCCTCTTTCTTCTATTCGGGATCTGTCTTTCGGCTCCCTACTCACACGAGAAAGTCTATATTGATAGGCTTGAAGTTCTTGTGCAGTAGCAGTGGTAGTCATTGGTTCTGAACCATCCATGGCTCTGCGGCCCTATCTGGCCCCTTTACGGAGTTGAACTTCTGTCGGCGAGTGTAGGCCCGACATATTATTTGGTGCCCTAGGCCTCTGCAGGAGTCAGGCGGGATCGACGTATGGATTTCTCAAATCGTCGAAAGCCTCGACGTCTCTGGTTCTGCTCGACTTGCCTCTTCAATTGCCTGGTTGATATTTGAGTATTGATTTTGTAAGTTGGTGACACCATCGCAGAGATTGGTGAGAGCCTTTAGATGGCGGCAGATTTGTGATGAGTTGAAGCTGTGACTGTTGTCGAAGATCATTTAACATAAAGGAGTCCGGAGCAGATTGAAAGAATGTGTCGCTGAAGATCTTGGCAAGCTTTCCGCTTGCCTTAGTGTCGATGAAGCGTGGCGACGAGAAACTCCTCATCCTCATTGATGAAAAGCCAGAATCGATCGCTGAAAATTCCGACGAGATCGGAACCTCGGCGATGGGATCCTTCTTTGTTGACGCCAAATCGGAATTCTCCGAACGTCATGATGGGCTCTTCCAGATAGGCACATGCATCCATACGGGAGGGCGGGTTGGGGGGGATGACCCCCGGTATGCCAAGGGCATGCCAAACGGATGGTCTTATCCATCAAGATACCGGTTCAATATTTATCTAGGAATTTGAGATAAGAGTTTGGCCAAGTCGTAAGCCGGTATCCCCAAGTCACAGGGACCGGATCGAGGATGCCGGAGACGGAAGGGAGAACATGGCAAGACCGGTCAAAGATTCTCTTGGGAGCTAGAAGACAAAAAAGGATGGCCAGCAAGTGGCTTTAACGAAGCCTGAAGACAAAGAAAGGGATGACGGCCGAAGCCGGAGGACGTCGACCTCCTTGTTTAAAGACCCGGCGTCATCTATGATTAAAGTAGCTTTATAAAGTATCTTTGTAAAGTAGTTTGTCCAGTCAAAGATCCCATTAGGGTTTCTTGTCTTGTAAGCCACCCTCTCCCCTATATAAGGAGAGGGGGCAGCCTCTTTCATACGCGCGTGACATTAGAGAGAGAACCTTGTAAGCACAAACCTGTGACCTGTGGAGATCAATGAAGATAGTGATCTAGCGTGAGTTCTTCCTTGTGTCTTTCTTCTACCTCTGGCCTTGGCCAGTTCTTGGAAACCATCCCGGAAGTTCGTCCCATCTAGTCACAACCCCCGAATCCTCTAGCGTCCAGTCGGCCCCAAGATAAGCCATCCTATGGCATCTGTTTGTTCCCCACGACGACAGTTGGCGCCCACAGTGGGGCATGAAGTGGCGCTTGCTGGAGTTCATATTTGGGCATCCTCGACATCAGCAGCGGCGCACGGTGTCCGCGCTCGTGCAACACATCTGCGTCAGCGACAACGCCGGCTGCTTCGCCAGCCGGCAGTTCCTTGAACGACCGCACCATCGAGTTGCAGCATCCGCGTCTGTTCCAAGCACCGTTCTGTGCGCCGAGCGCCTCGCCCGGTCTTTGGTGGCGCCCAGGATCCGCCAAGGTGGCTATGTGCTGGCCGCGCCGGCGGCGTGGAGGTCATGATGGCTGGTGCGGTCAACACCGGCAAGGGAGCCGGGTGGAGGAAGGAGCTGAACGTGCGACATCGACCCGCCCGACACGACGGGCGTGGCGCGGCATCGCGAGAGCATCTTCGGCACCTCAAGCAACACCTCTTCAAGCGTGATGCACACGCAGCCGCCCATCGCGCGGAGAACATCGACAGAAGCAAAGGCTCGGGAGGAGGGGCTGGGATGCGCAGGCTTGCCGCTCTGGCGGCCGCGGCCATCTACATCCGGGCGCGGCTGAACCCTGGCCCTCATTGAGTACAACGCTGCCATGGCTTTGCATGAACAGTGCTCATGCTGCTAGGATACCGGAAAACCGGCTTAGGGCTCGCAATCTAGATCAGGATTTGCGCAAAGTTCTTCACTTAGAAACAAAAGTGCATACATGCACATCCAGCATACGTAGAAAAGCCTAAGTACGATGTGGACCAGCCATAAAAAGCCGCTAAAGCTGGAAGTAGAGCTATGTGAGTCGCTTTCCGGAGATGAGTTGGCAAAGCAGCAGGAACGTGTAAAAGAGCTGTTGAAAACTATTGAGCAATCAGGCAACTAGCTAGGCCCGAACGAGGCTGTGGCCTCCAAAATCCGCGCGTTCAACAAAAAATGCCGGAAGCAAGCAGATGCCAACATGGCCTCATACCGGTTTCATGTGCAAAGGTGTGGCTTCTTCGAGGGTGTGGTTCCTACATGTGCGCGGTGAAAATGGCGCGGATACTTTATCCAGGCGACTCTCAAGGCAAAATTCCCCCCCGGAATAGCCTTGGCGCACTAATTCATCCAATCAATATTGGAATTGGAATCAATTTTCGTGCGGAGTGGCATCAATAGTGCCAATGAGATTGTGAGGGAAACCAAGGACTTCTTTCCAGGCAAACTCAGGAGCTATCATGTTAAACTCGGGAGGCTAAACGCCCATGCGGAGACGTGCTCGTGGACAGCATGGACATAGACATGCCGGTGTTTTCGAGAAACGCCATCTTGGGTTAACCTATTAAGGAATTCCTGGTCAACGGCACCTTGCCGGTTGGCGAAACTGAGTCAAGGATACAGAGGAGGTCCAAAGCTTACACTATCATCAACGGTGAGGCATACAAAAGAAGTGCCGGTGTCCTTCAAAGATGTGTGGAGCCGGAAGAAGGAAAGAAATGCTTGAGGAAATTCATCGAGGAGAATGCGGGCACCACGAGGGCGCTGGTGGCGAAAGTGTTCCGGCATGGGTTCTATTGGCCCACGGCTTTGGAAAATGCTGAGGATCTGGTAAGAAAGTGCAATGGGTGCCAGAGGTACGCCAAGCAAAATCATACCCCAACATCCGGTTTAAAGACCATACCGCTAACTTGGCCGTTTGCCGTTTGGTGCCTAGACATGGTTGGCCCATTCAAAACCGCAAGGGGAAACATGACCCACATCTTGGTAATGGTGGATAAGTTCACCAAGTGGCTGGAAGTGAAGCCTATCGCAAAATGTGATGGCCACACAGCGGTAAAATTCCTAAAAGATGTAATTCTGCGGTATGGATATAGTATCATAACCGACAATGGCTCAAACTTTGCTCAAGGAGAGTTCAAGCGATTTTGTGAAGACAAGAACATCCGGTTGGATTTGTGCTCAGTGGCGCACCCACAAGGCAATGGCCAAGTTGAAAGAACGAACGCTTTAGTATTTTCCGGTATCAAACCAAGACTCATTGATGCAATGGAAAAATCGCCGGGATGTTGGATCGATGAGCTACCATCGGTGTTGTGGAGTCTAAGAACAACTCCGAACCGGTCTACCGGATACACGCCATTCTTCATGGTTTATGGGGAAGAAGCGGTCATACCAACCGACATTCTCCATGATTCCCCAAGGGTGCAGCTCTATACCGAAGAAGAGGTAAAGGAGGCCCGAGAAAATGATGTGGACTTGCTAGAAGAGGCAAGAGAACTAGCTCTGGCAAGAACAGCCATTTATCAGCAAAACCTCAGACGCTATCATAGCTGGAAGGTAATCCGAGAGTGTTCCGAGAAGGGGACCTGGTGCTACGCCTAGTGCAGCGCACTGAAAGCCGGCACAAGCTTTCCCCTCCATGGGAAGGGCCTTTCATTGTGAGCAAGGCTCTCCACAACGATGCCTATTACCTAATTGATGCACAGGAATGGAAGAAAGGAAAGGCGGACAAGTCAGGAGAGAAGACCAAACGCCCATGGAATGTAGCTTTGTTGCATCCTTTCTACTCTTGGTGGTGTTGTAAGAGTTCCTTTTTGTACCTTAATTGCTATGAGAATAAAAAGATGCCGGAACCTCGAATGAATCGGGGACTACCCTTACTAAGTTGCATGAAACATGTTTATTTTTTGCATTTGCCGGTTGCTTATTGAATGTTTTTTTCTTTCCGGTTTAGTAGTGTGCCAAACGGAGTCTTCGACTCTGCTGTTGTCCATAACTTGGCTTCATGGCAAGCAAGATAAGCCGTAGAGGATAAGCACATGAACTGCGGAAGGAGAGAGCAGGAAAGAACAATCCGGAAAAGTTTAACTAACCCCGGTTATACCGGTTTTTGCAAAAAATTCGAGTTATTTCTAAGTTCAAGAAAATGCTTGCTTGGTAAAAGAACTTTGTGCTCATACGCAAAAAATGCCCAGAGAAGGTAGGCAGAGCCAAGGCAAAAGAGCCAAGTATGCATCAATTGGATGCGGAAACAATTTCGGAATCATTGCAGTGCAAGAAAAAGCAAATCAACAAGCAAATATCTTAAGACAAACATAACTTAATAAGTTACCGGTACAACTTACCGGCATGATGTTGCGACACAAACCAAAAGGTTAAGTTTATTTTACATCATAAACCCCGGCATACCGGGGTAGAATTTAACAAGTTTGTTACAAGTAACCAGGGGCAGACAATAGGGGTTTTGACAAGACAAAGTCGAGGCAGTGGGAGCTTAGGGGAGCAGCGCGACATCGGCGGAGTTTCCGGTGGCACATCCTCGCCTTCATCTTCCCTCCTCCTCGCTTAGATAATCCTTGACATCTTCGGAGGGGGATGAAGGTGCGCATTTCAGCGTACTCCGCGATGTGGTACGCGCGGTCCTGCCGCTTAGCGGTAAGAACCGGGTCACGTCGGTAGGAGCACCTTCACTGCCTTGACAGAGCGTCCGAGATCCAACTCCGGGTACAGAAGCGAGACAACGCGGCCCCAAAGATGCCGCTCCCGGCACGGGGCGACGAGTGTGCCAGCTCCCGGATCGCCTGCCGAGCACCTTTTAGCCGTGCGATGAGGAAGTGCAACGGCACAGCTACCGAACGGAAGGTCTTGAAAAGGCGAGAGGCCACCTCGGGATGTCGGAAAGGTTCCGATCCACGCAGCGCATGTGGGAGAGCGCGCTTAGAGCAACCAAGTGATCGTAGGGATCCCAAGGTGCACCCAAGTTGTTGCCGACTCGCTGCGCCGGTGCTCCCAGCCTTCTTGATAGCGTGTGCAGGAATCCGGAAAGAATACTGCGAGACAAACGAAAGCTAAGTATATGATACCGGAATGAATAAACTTGGAAACCGGAAAAGAGAAAGGGAGAAACATACGAAGGGCAAGCGCATCGATCAGCGTGACCAGAAGGTCGTGCCTCACCACGATTCCGCTCCGCCGCGCGACCTCGCTCGGCTGCTCGGAGCTGGCAGCTCCTCCCGCGGCAGCCTTGTGCGCTGGCGGCACGCAGCCGTTTCGGGCGCGCGGCGGCCTCTTCCAGCTACTGCTGCAACACCATTGGTGTTGCCGGCATCCTCAGCGCCTCGTTCGGTCGGCCTCGCGGCAGCTTCAGCGGCCTTCACCTCCTCAGCGTGCCGGACTCCGGCCTGGATAGCCTGGTCCTTGAGCTCCCTGGAGATCTCCTTTTGGGCCTCCAAGGCCTTCTGGTGATCCCGGATGAGCTGTTTCTTTTCAGCTAAAAGCCGAAAAAGAAGATGTTAGCAAAAACACAAAGACAGGTGAGACACAAAGAAGTAAGTTAACCGGAAAGATAAAAGTTGTACCTTGGAGTGTGGCAACCTGGGCCTTGAGGGCCTCGATGGAGGCTTCCGGGACAGCTGTTATGTGAAAAAACTTGTAAGTAACAAAGAAAAGAAAACCTTCCGGTAAAAAGATGCCGGAGGTGCGAGAAATTACCTAGGCACTTGCTGTGCGCCTCAGCAAGGCTCCGGTGTTCCCACAGAAGCTCCTCAAAGAGAGCCTTCCGGGCGTCGGCCGTGCTCTGTTTAAGGAAATGATGTTAGCAAAGAACAAAGGATTTTAACCCGAAACACTGAGAAATGGTTATGCGGTTTCGCGCGTTCCTAGTAATTTTGCGCTGAGAGCAAGCTCTCAACCCAAAACTCAGGGACTGGGAGGGCGTCTTTTAAAGAGAGTTTTGCGCTAAGAGCAAGCTCTCAGCCCAAAGCTTCCGGGGGTAGGAGTTTGCGGGTGTGAAGATGCCGGTTTTCGGTATCTTTAAGGAAGTTTTGCGCTAAGAGTTGCACTCTAAACCCAAAACTCGGGGCCTTGGGAGAATAGACAAGATATGGAAAGAAGAAAAACCGGCATCAAAAATTTACAAAAGGGTTGATAAAACTTACCACCACGTTAGCGGTGGCGTCGTACTCTGTGACCCGTCGAACTCCTTCCACGGCACGTTTGAGCGCGTGAAGTGTTCTTGGTGGAACGAGGCCCGCGGAATCAGCGGCCCCGGGGAGAGGCGATTCCCAAGCCGCGGTAGGCGCGGAGATGTCCGCATCGTTCCACCTTTGGGCATAAGGGAGGAGAGGCCCCAAGTCTTGGCCCCCGCGCTTCAGCTCAACGATCCGGCCCAAGAGGCCGGAAGGTTTATCCTGGACCACAACGGCGGCAGGCCCGACGTGCAGCACAAGAGGCTGCGAGCTGAGGCGCTGCCATCTGTGGCCTTTCCGCGGGACGCCCCCGGCTTGAGGAAGTCCGTGATCTTGAGGTTCGCGGGCGGCGGCTTGGGCGCTGTCGCGGAAGGTTCTTGGGTCGGTGGAGGCGTTGGCGTGGCCCCGGTTGCCTCAGGAGCAGAGGTTTCCGGCGGCGGCGTCGGCGTAGAAGTTGCCGGCGCGGAAGCTTCCGGCGCGGTCTTGGAGGAAGTCTTTTTCTTCTTCTTCTTCTCAAGGACGGGAGGAACTGAAGGTTCCGCCCGCCCGGCAGGTTCTTTTCCGGCGCCCATGTTGCTGGCGCCGGTGTCTTGGGTCTACGGAGGAGGCAAGGTCCTCCTCGCGGAGATGCGGCGGTGTAGGGGGCCGCGCACCCCAAGCTTGTTGTGCCCCCGAGAGGCGAGAGGTATTCTTGCAGCACGAGATGGTGCCGGGCTGGAATGAGGAGGAGGTTGAGGTCTGGCCGGGCCCGGCGAGCCCTCGGGCACAGGCCAAGCAGGCGCGGGGCTGAAAAGCAGAAAAGGAAAAGGCTGGAAAAAGCAGCAGGAAGGAACTTGTGAAAGAGAAAGAAACAAGCGAGGAGTGGAGTCTTACCCGGTAGCGGTCGGCATCTGTTTGCCCTTATGGCGCCTCATAGCAACGACCTTGCCCGCGACAGCTTCGGTCCGGAAGCGCTTGGCAGGAGGAGGTTGGCTTGAGCCGGCATCGGAGGCCGGGGTCTTGTTCTTCTTCCCCTGGGCCATGAGTTTGTCCACAAACTCTTGGCCCGCCTCGGCCTGCAGCGGGGCGGCATGCTCATGGACCTGTGGGTTGACGTTGGCTGAGGGCACATCTACAGAAGAACAATGGCAAAGGAATATGAGAAGTATAAAAGAAGAACTACCTCAAGGATGGTCAGGTCATCAGACGAACCGGCAGGTTCCGGCGGAGACTTCCCGAGGCGCGCCGGTCGGCCCATCTTCGGATCACGCCAAAGATGACGGGATCGGGGTGAGCTTGTCGAGACAGCGCTTCGGCAACGGCTGCTTGTCGGATTCGATGCGGGGGAAACGGTCCTTGGCCTGAAGAACAAAGAAAAAGAGGTCAATCACAATGCAAAAGTTACCGGCAAGCCGACCCGAGTTGCGTAATTTCTTACTTCTTGGGTCGGAGGGTTAGTAGAGCTAAGAGGCCGGAGGCCCCATTCCCAATCTTCCGGCATGGAGGTCTGGCAGATCTGCCTGGCCTTAAGGACAACATCCTTCTTGCTAAGAGGGAGCCCGATGATCTTGGTAGGATCGCCAGGGCCATACATCTCGCACATCTTGTGGGCGCGGCGCTTAAGAGGAAGCACCCGCGAGATGAAGGTGCGGATGATGTCGTCAGCGCAGATGTTGGTGTCCTTCATCCGCTGTTTCATGAAGCGTATGATCCGGTTTGTCTCGTTGTGAGACTCCTTCGGATTGTAGCTCCAATTAGTTTTGGTGGGCGGCGCGGATCAAAAGGAGGCAGATCGATGAGATCTGCGGCGCCGTTGTTCCTAACGTAAAAGAAGGTCCCTTGCCACAACCGGCATGACTCGAGACCGGAGAACTTGAAGAAGGGGCTCGCTTGCCGGGAGCCAATGATGCAAGACCCGCATTGTACGGGGGGTTTGGGTTTAGGAATGTCTAAGCCCTGAACGGAATTAATCCGAAGGGCGAAGAATCGGGCAAACGTCTCGAGAGTAGGACGAATGCCGATGTATGCCTCCATGAAGGTGACATAACAGGAGAGGTAGAAGATGGCGTTGCCGGGAAGATGATGAGGTTGGAGTTTGTAAAAGTCAAGGAAACTCCGGAAAAAGGGAGAGGCTGGGAGGCCGAAGCCGCGCTCAAAATGAGCAAGGAAGACGACATATTCGCCGGGGTTAGGCACCGGTTCGATCTCGTCGCCGGGAATCCGGCAGGATACTCCTTCCGGAATCCTCCGGGACCGATATAGCGCAGTCAATCTCATATTTACTAACGCTGGAGCCCATCCAGGCTCCGCGAGTGATCTCGGAGGAATCAGCGCCGGAAGCTTGGCTAGAGCTACCGGCATCTTGCTCTTGGCCGCTATCAGATTCCATCTGGGCCAGATCTGCGCTGACCCCGTCAGATGGGGGATCTTCCGGGTTACTGGAGTCGGAAGTGGAAAGGTATTGTTCGGAAGACATTCAGATTTGGAAAATCCCGGTATCTACTCGGAAAAACAAGTTCCCCAAGAACTACCCCTGCGAGAAGATCTACGAAAGAGAGAAAAAGCAAAGAAAAAGAAAGAGTAAACACGCTTCCAACTCAAGATCTGAACAGCAAGCAAAAGAGGAG